>BQNB010137828.1:0-17792 GCA_026074375.1 Tanacetum coccineum
TTTCAATCCTTTGTACCTGTAAGACATAAAAACACAATACAAATATATTTGCAACATATTTATCCATATTTTAGTGTCTTAGTCTGTTTATTAGCATTTTACGAGGTACAAATGATGTGTGTTTTAGCGCACATCATTGAGCCTAGACTATAACCTAGGAGTCCTTCATATAGATGCATTTTAGGGCCTAAGTGTTTAGTATTATAACTATTATATGTTCCCCTAATTATATAGCTTTTCTATTCTTATTTTGTCTAACTTTTATTAAGCTATTTTATCTACTATTATCTAATATGGTATATATATTACTTCCTTACTATTTATAGCTATGTCTCCCCTTATCCGTAAGAAGTTTCGTTGGGGAACCATTTTTCAAATTGGACTTAAGTGCTATAGAGATCCAAAAGAGGAGCCAATTGAGAAGGAGCCTCTTATGGAACTAAAGGGGATAGGGTAGCTGATCGCTTGTCGAATGCTCGTAGTAGGCCTGGACACGCAGAGTCGGGTGACTCTTGCGAAGGCAAAGTCAAACCCAAGCGAGGCCCAACATAAGTTTATTTCATCTTTTACCTCGTCACGTCGCTATTGATTATTTCTTTCGGATATTTCGTATTTTGGAGGCGCTGCGAGACTTTTGATCCTTTATGTCATTTTAATTTTATCTTTATATAAGTAAGTATTTATTTGATGGAGCATCCTTTGTGTGTTATATTGGAGTGGTTTAAGATGTGCAATCTGGTTTATGTGCTTATATGTACGTTATCATTGAGAGGTGTAGTCTTGGAAGTAAGTATACGTGTGAAAGGATGAAATTATAATTGTAGTGGCCAACATAATTATAAAGGCATCACACACGTGGACTTGTGACCACGATGACATTGATTGGTGTTTGTTTGTTATGTGATAGAGTAAAATGTTGTTATATGTGGGTTAATGATAAGCATGGCATATAGTTAAAGAATTCTTCTCTTAACTAATAAGCGATTTTGTTGGGCTTAGTTGTGTAGTCAACAAGTTTCTTTTCTACCTAACGGTTATGAATATCTTGGATACCTTTTATTACTATTATGACTATTGAGTTGTTCGATTGATCGATTATTTGTTAGGAATCCTAACTTTAAGTTTAGCATCCCTTCATCGCGCTATGTTAGTACGGATGTCCTATCTTTCCTATTCGACGTCCTGATGTATATTGCTCTCTTTGATATAGATGCGTTTCACTGGTTCTTTCGTTGCATCGATTACTCGTATGAGTATCAAAAATTTTCTTTTAAGCACTAATTGTTCCTAACATATTAGTGCGGATCATTACTCCGTTCTTTATATACATCCTCTGGTTTTCGTAACATGTTGCGGCATGTTAGTACCGACGCTTTTTAATGGTTGATTCTTTTGATCGTGAGTACGGATGAGTCTTTACGGTTCGTAATGTCTTCGTATAAATTTCTCTTGTGCATGTTCGTTTCACTGTTATTCTGACTATATGGTTCCTTGTACTTTCTTTAGCTTTCAAATAATAGAATTGTGTTAGAGTCTTTACGGTATTTTACGATCTTTTTTGGTATTACGATGTCCTTTGTTTGAGAAATATATTTTATATTGATGTCGAGTTATGAAAATCCTTTTGAAGTATATCTTGATGGTGTTTGGGGAAAACTATTCTTGAAATAATTTTATGAATACGTTGTGATAAGCGCTTTTATACGACTGCCTTTTTATTTTTATGAAAACTACGTTTACAAAGATTTTTATCAAAACAATGTGATATTGGTTGAGTGTCAAAACTATGTTTAAGATAATCTATACATTTGTATATGTTTGTTTTTGATAAATTTTATTTTATGAAAAATATGTTTAAAATGATTTATATGAGTAAAATGCGATACATCTTTTATATAACTATCTCTTAAATTTTTATGAAAACCATGTTTAAAAATGTCTCTAGATTCATTTATGACAACCATGTTTAAAATGAATTTTATAAAGATTATATTTAAGATGATTTATTTTTTATATATATTTAAAAAAAAAAAAAAAAAATACCAAATAAATATTTATTCGTAGATTTTATATTTAAAACGACTTTCTTTATTATTTTAAAATGATTTTTATAAAAACAGTATTTAGTTGGTTCTTTCGAGTAAAGTCGATTATTGGTATAAGAATTATATCTTTCTCATTTATCAATCTTGAAACGTATTGTTATCTGATATGTGTTCCTTTTGTCTTGGTACACTTTGTTGACTCTTTTGTTTGCGTTTCCTATCGGTATAGATATTCTATCCTTTTCTTTTAAAGGATTCTTATGTCATTTGATCCACATCTATTTGCATATGTGAAATCCCTTATATGTATTCTAGCCTTTGATTCGATATTTGTTTGCTACCCTGTTTGATATTTCGTAACCCTTAAAAGTCATTGATATACATTTTATTCGACCAAGTCACTCTCCGTGGGGAGCACCTGTGTAGTTTAAAATAAGGACGGTTCATTTCGAATGTGCATAGACTATCGAGAGTTGCACAAGCTGACCACCAAGAATCTCCCCAGGATCGACGACTTGTTCGACCAGTTACAAGGTTCGCGTTATTTCTCTAAGATAGATCTTTGATCTGGTTATTTTTAGTTGAGAGTGCATGAAGAACATATTCCAAAGACTGCCTTTAGGACGCGGTATGGACATTTTGAGTTACGGTTATGCCTTTTGGGTTAACCAATGCACCAGCGGTTTTCATGAACTTAATGAACCGGGTGTGCGAGACGTATTTACACAAGTTTCTTTACATGGCTTATTGATGTTACTTGATCTACTCAAGACTGAGGAGGATTATGAGATCATTGAAGTTGGTGTTGGAGTTGGTTGTAGTAAGGAGAGGTTGTATGCTAAGTTTCCAAAGTGCGAGTTCAAGTTTGCATAAAGAAGTGCATTTTCTCGGTAACGTGGTTAATCATAACGGTATTCACATGGACCCAAGTAAGGTAAAAGCAAGGAAGAATTAAAAAGTACCTAAGACGCCATCCGAGATATGATCGTTCTTAGGATTGGCAGGTTACTATCGATGTTTCATCATGAATTTTTTCAAGATTGCTAAACCCCTTGCTTCACTGACGCAAAAGAATTGGAAGTATGAGTGGGGCAGGGAACAAGAAGAAGTTTTTCAAACTTTTGAAGGATATAGGTAATGCACCAATATTATCATTGCCTGATGGACCAGAAGACTTTGTAGTTAACTATGACACATCAAATCAAGGATTAGGTTGTATACTCATGCAAAGAGGCAAGGTAATCGCCTATACATCACGACAATTGAAGATCCATGAGAATAATTATACAACACACGACCTAGAATTAGGAGCAGTAGTGTTTTCCCTTAAGACTTTGAGGCATTACTTGTATGGAACGCAGATTGTCCCATCTAATGGATTCAAAGAGTCTTTAACACATATTCGATTAGAAGGAGTTAAATATGCGCCAACAAAGATGGATTGAATTGTTTAGTGATTTCGACAGTGAGATTCGTTACCATCCAAGAAAGGCGAATGTAGTGGCTGATGCATTAAGTAGAAAGAAGATAGTGAAACCAAGACGAGTATGCGCAATGTCCATGACTATTAGTCAAGTGTTAAGGACAAGATATTGGCTGCTCCAGGTGAAGCGTCCAAGGTAGAGAACGCGACAGCAGAAATTCTGCGTGGCATGGACCAATTAATGGAAAGGAAGGAAGATGGATGTATGTATTTTATCTGGGTTCCATTAATAGGTGATGTAAGGACGTTAATTATGGACGAGGCTCGAAGCATCGAGTACAATGTTGGTACATTTGGGAGTTGGAGTAAAGACGTACTATGACCTTAGACGATAATGTAAAAAGTGGCCATGTATGCAGAAGGATATTGTTACCTATGTTAGCAATTGTTTGACTTATTTAAAGGTGAATGCTGAAACATCAAAGACCTTCTGGTTTATTGCAACAGCTAGAGGTACCTGAGTGGAAATATGATAGAATAACTATAGACTTTATTACAAGGTTGCCGAGATCAAGTAGTGGGTATGATACGCAATTTGGGTAATAGTCGATAGATTGACTAAGTCCAACCTATTATCTTGAAATACCGAGAAGATATACAAGATGGAGAAGTTAGCAAGCTTTATATTTGATGAGATATAGCAGGCATGGGTGCCCGTTCAATCATCTTAGAATTGTGATGGAATGTTTAATCAAGTTTTTGCAACATTACAAATAGCCTTAGGGGACGCGATTTGATATGATTACGGCTAATCATCCTCAAACTAAAAAACGGATGGACAAAGTGAGCAATTATACGATTCAGGACACACACAGGAAGATAATGTTAAGAGCGTGTGTGATCGACTTTGGTGGCAGTTAGGATGTTCACTTACCGTTAGCTGAATTTTCTTATAATAATAGTTACCATTCGAGTATTCGATATGCTCCGTTCAAGGCACTGTATGGAAGGAAATGTATATAACACCCTGTGTTTTCAAGTCATTGACGACGTCGATAAATCTACTATTTATTTTTAGTGTCGTACGCGTTTGCTTGTAATTTCATGTATTAAGTAAAAATCGCGTAAGCTAAAAATTAGCGTTCAATGTAAACGGGCATCAATCAATTAAGCGTTTACATCAATCAAGTATTGAATAATTATTTTGAGAATAATTATGGTCGTTGTTCATTTATTTTATTGGTTACGTAAGTTAAATACGTTTCGCGATTAATTTAAGTATAAGCATACCCGGAACCACAAAAATAATTCTACGCTTCAACAAATACCTATATTTATACCTAATACCCAAAGATTTTTTTTTTTTTTTATTAAATTTAACCACAGAAAATATTATCTTACACTTTGTACATTGGAAAATAAAACATTTCACAAATGCTTTCAAGTAAATACCTTTTATTTAAAAGCTATAACTTGTAACTAGTAAAGTTTTTGCTAGATATTTTGCTAACTATAAAAAATCATCTAGAAACCCTTATCCCCCCATAACCCACGGCATAACAACAACTAGGAGACATAGAGCACACATTTTACATACAACTTGGTCTTTGTACATCTTTTGCCATTAAAACCTAGCTAGAAATGTTTCTTTGACCAAAGACCATGACCAAGACCCCTTAAAACCCTCCTCATGTTCCTTGGACTCCTAATGCACACTTTTGACCACCTTATATATATATATATATATACTACTTGCATGCAAGAACTATCATCTACACACTTTACACTTAACTAGAAAATCAAAAACTCTTCCCTTTTGTGCTCCCTTATCCCACGGCTCACCCCCACCCTCTAAACAATCCATATAAAATTTTCTACAACCTATTCACATCTATACACATCCATCATAAGATTCTAAAGGTGTTTCCAAGCATTGGCTAAGCATTTTCAAGTATTAATCAAGTAAAGAGAAGTTAGGGTTTATTAAGAAAACAAGTTTCTTGTTATAATCTTGGGTTTAAAAATCTCAAACAAGGGTTATCATTTATTTGTCATCATCCACATCATCTCATTAAGGTTATCTTAAGCCCTTAACTTTTTATTTATATGATTATATGCATATGTGGTATTTATATAGTGAAATCACCATTAGGACATGTTTAACTTGTAAACTTGGATTTTTCTTGTAAATATAGTTTAATACACTTATACACATGTTGTAGGGATGGTAATATGAAATTATAAGGAACATGAGGTAATTTTACAATCTAATTGAACTAGAAAGTGTTAATGCAAATTAGGGTTTTAAAGGATCACTTAATATGTTTCAAGTAAAAGTATAATAAATAACATGTTAACCTTGTTTATGAGCTTTTAGTCATGATATATGAACACAAAAATAAAGTCATAATGGAAGTAAAAGACTTGTACACTTGTGTAATATTATAGTGTAAATAGAAAAACAAGATTAAAATGAGTGAGACTTAACTAACTCACGCCAAGTTTCTGTCCAAAGATCGTGTATAGAACATGTTAATTTATGTTTTTATAAAATAATACGACTCATGACGATTCCGAAAAAGTAAGAAACTTGTCAAACGGATTAATAACGAAAAAGTTACGTTAAAAAACCGAAGTTATCCGTAAATTAAACGTAGTTTAAAAAAGTAGAACTTTATATAAAAGCTTATATCAAACAGCTAGTTTTGATATTTTAACAAATAATACATATTTTTAGGATTCCAAAATGATAAGAATCGTAATTTTCAATTAATAAGCGATCAAGTGTATAATTTCGCGAGTTTACGACAATTAATACTTTTATAAAACTATTTTTAATAGAAATTACTGTTCATGACAGAAAGGTATATTTTGTAAACCTTATAAAATTGATAGATCTTGTTCAATAACGATAACGTCCTTGAAAAATCATTAAAAACAGAGCTATAACGAATAAAATACGACATTTACGGGTTTTACGACAACAAATACGATTTAAATAAAACTCACGTCTGATGTGAACAGTAAAAGTTACTGTTCACCAGAGGGGTCAAAATAATAAAATTTCAAATTATGATAACTCTTTCCCAATACTAAAAGATGGGCATAAAAAACTCAAAATCGGCTAAAACACGCAAAAGTTATGCTAGTTTTAACTAAAACGGAATTATAAACGTTTTAATCTTTTAAACACAATTTTAAACCAAAAACCATTAGTTGGGATTGAGCTATATAGAATTATATGTGGTTTATCAAAGTACATAATAACTAGGGGAGTTTCATAATGAGGCCTCTTCGGGGTGGCGTATCGACGAGTTGCTGGATTTACGACTTAAAGTGTCCTAGCTCCTCATACGTTCACTACACGACCTCTTGATTATGATAGCCCGAACGATAGTATGATGTGACTAACATAGACCTGTATATGATGTAGATAATCAAATTACATGGTCACTTATACCGCCTATGATAATTTATTGCATTCGATATTTTAACGTGACGCTTTTATCTGCGATATTTGGATTATCATAACTCAAGTGAGTTCATAGCCCCAAAACACATTTTTACGATTTCAATGATTTATAATTATGGGGTGGAAACATGCTTTGTTTTATAAATTGGAACGCAATGTGTATATTTTATATTGATTAACATGTTTTGGCCTAAGTTGCGATAACCCAGTTAATGTCCCATGTTATGAACTGTCAATTGCATATATGTAATGAGAATTACATTAATTGGCGAGAATGTTATTTAAATTAGATCATTTGGGAAGACGACCCCCCCCGTTCGGGTGACTAGCTTTCCACAATGAAACGAACGTTATAGCATGTCAGAGATATGGGATGTTTTAAGGGGTTATAAACAACCGGATGGGCGTAATATGGCAATATAAATTTTAAATTGCAAGAAAGATCGTTGAGCTTCAGTGTCATGAGCTTAGTGTAAATGTAATCTAGTTTTGTGATGTCTGCATGTGTTGCATTATCACGGAAAAAGTCTTGCGGGTCCTCATATTATGATTTATCAAACCTATGAATTTCACCAACGAATATTGTTACGTTTAAAAGCAATGTATTTCAGGAGATCATAAGCAATAATGGGGCCAAGGATACATTGGTGATTTTGTTTTGGGAAGTCATGCTAAAGATATGGTTGTTTTATGTTGTAAACCAATATCTTTGTAATAATAATCAGGAACAAGTTAAAGCTTCGAGCTATTTGTATCAAATATTTGTTAAATCCAATGTATCAGTTTTAAAACGACTTTTTGGGTCGTTCTATATATATCTTGTGTTATTGATCTATGAAGTAACACGCCCCGGACCCTTATTCCGCTGCGACCCAATTTGGGGGTGTTACAGATTGGTATCAAGAGCCAAGGTTATAGAGAACCTGGTCAAATGTTTTTGCTGGACTATAACCGTTTTCAAGACGTTCATTTCATACAAAGGGTTTTTGTAATGGGACACTAGTGTTGCATTAGTTTAGTTGGACTAGATGCATTCATAATTGATATACGTGGTTATAATATATTACGTATATTACAATAAGAGCCTTATATAATATACTCATATAAGTTATTTCTGCTGGTCACAGTAGTCATGTCAGCTGATTCTGCCGTTACCTATACTTCTGTTCACTCTGAGGCACGATCTTGGAGTATTCCATCTGAGGATCCTTACGAGGAGGCTGCCCAACAGTTGTTGGAGCAGGCACCACGTTCTCCAGAGTATATACCTGATCCCATGGAGCTGGAGGATCATGTACCAGTATACATTCCGGAGCCTGAGCATCCTGAGGACTTAGTGCCAGCTGAGGATGAGGCACCTACACCTCTACTACCACCATCCTTTTTATCTCCACGTATTCGACCCCTTAGTCCTAGAGCACTCGAGGTTGAGATGAGAGATGTAGCATCAGCCCTCTATCATTCACTACACCCATCAGGGACCCCACCATTGTTACCTATACCACTACCTGCACCATCTACTAGCCGCAGAGCTGATATTCCCGAGGCTGACACGCCGCCTCGGAAGAGACTACTACTTACTACTCCCAGACCTGGGTGTGGATTGGAGAGAGTTCTGCTGCTGCTGCTGCGAGACATACCATAAGTCGATTACAATTCATGTAGACACTATGGAGGCCAGGTTTCGAGATATTGAGAGGAGGATATGACCGCCTTAGAGATGGTCAATAGGAGGGTCAGTTACCAGGTAGACGTTCGCAGTAGAGAGAGTTCAGAGTTTCACTCATGACATCACGATGCCCAGAAGGATCGTGCAGCTGTGAGAAGCTAAAGATTGAGGATTTAGTATAGTGAGACTTGCTTTACGAGCAAAGAGAGTATGGAGACCCGACAGGCCTGGCTAGGTCTGAAGCTTTACAGCAGGGCATTAGGAGGCACAGTTACAGTAGTTAGAGACTGAGGTGGCATCGCCAGCGATGCACGTCAGGACGCAGGATTTTGGTTTGTTACAGCATATCAATGCGTACCCAGGCACTTGAGGCTGGAGCACGCGTGTACACAGTTGGAGGACACTGGTAGCAGTTCCCTAGACTTTGGTTATGATTGTATCTACTATGCATCTGTTAAGTTTTTTTTAAAATGGTTACTCCCAGCTAGCAGGCGTATAGATCTTTTGATAGCTATCCTGTATAGATCTTTTGTTTTGGATTAGGCTATCATGTATAGCCTACTAAGTATACGGTAACTCCCGGCAGGTAGGGCTCTATGATGATATCATTTTGTAACCTAGCGATAGGAAGCAATGTGTACCAAACAGATCATGTATATTTTCTAGATTATATATGGAATGGAATGTACTATATTTATTCGATCTTAGTGTTGGTTGTATGTTTCATTATGTGATGCGATCTTATTTATTTATGAATGCATATGTTATGTCCACTTATGATTGTATTGGTGAAATCTAACGGTATGTTTTTCTTGTGATTGAAGAAAATGGCACCAAAGAGAACCACAAGGTCAACCCGAGTCCCACCAGTTACACCAGCCCCAACAACCACAACTGTTACTGATGCAACAAAAAACTTTAGGCCTTAAAAATTGACCAAGGGAGTTGCTGCTTTAGCAATGGCTGAAAGCATAAAGAAGCAAGCAGGGTAGGAATGGCTACAAAAGCAATGGTTCCGGGACCAAGGCCAGCCCAACTGGCTCGCGGAATCTCTTAACTCTGTATTCTTGAAATGCAAACCTTGACCTTCAAAGGCCACCACTGAGGGAGTTGTCGGACTCACTCGATGGTTTGAGAAAATGGAGTCTGTGTTTAGCATTAGCAATTGCACGGCAGCTAGTCAAGTCAAATTTGCGACTTGCACTCTACAAAACGATGCTCTTACATGGTGGAATGCCTATGTTAAGACCAATACTCCTGAAGCAGCTCATGCCATGCCATGGCAGCACTAAAGAAAATGAATGAACTGATAATAATTCTAAGCCCGAGGGGTAAGATCAAGAAGATGAGTCTGAGATGTGGTAGAAAAAAAAATCTTAAGGTCATGCACCAATGTGGTGGCCTATAGTCGACGATAATCAGCAAGCTAGCTTTTATTAGTTCCAGATGTTCCCAGAAGAGATAGACAAGATTGAAAAATATATCGGTGGCTTGCCCGATATGATACATGGCAGTGTAAAGGCATCAAGCCGAAACCTAGCAAGATGGGGGTTATTATTCTATCGAGATACAACTGAGCTGATGGATGAAAAGACCCTTGCCTACGTTGAACGTCAGGCAGAAAAGAAAAGAAAGTATGATGATCTTTCCAAGAACAATCAAAACCAACAGAATAAGAGGCAGAAGACAGGCCAGGCCTACACTGCAGGCAATAGTGACAGGAAACCATACGCCGGGTCTAAACCTCTGTGTTCCAAGTGTAATTACAATCATGAAGTCCATGTCCACACCAAGTGGCAGTAACTGCAAGAGGGTTGGCCATGCGACCAAGGACTGTAGAATCCGGCCTGCCAACAACAACAACAACCGCAACAACAACCATACAATTATCAAAGGAACAGGGCAACGGTTGCTATGAATGCGGAGCTCAGGGACATTTTAGAAGAAACTGCCCAAAACTGAGAAACAATGACCATGGTAATCAAGCTGGGAATGACAGGGCTCCAGTGAAGGTGTATGTGGTTGGAAATGAGGGGGCAAACCCAGATAATGTCGTTGCGGGTAGTTTCCTTATCAAAAAAACAACCGCTATGCTTATATCTTATTTGATACGGGTGCCGATCGAAGTTTTGTGTCTACTGCATTTAGCTCCCAAATTGACATCACGCCATCTACCCTAGATCACTATTATGATGTCGAACTAGCTGACGGGAGGATAATTGGGTTAAACACTATACTTAAGGGTTGCACATTAAACTTCCTAAACCACCAATTCAACATAAACTTAATGCCTGTAGAACTTGGTAGTTTTGATGCTATAATCGGTATGGATTGGTTGGCGAAGTACCAAGCGGTCATTGTGTGTGCCGAGAAGATTGTTCGCATCCCCTGGAGAAATAAAACCTTAATCATACACGGGGATGGAAGTCACCAGGGAAATGTGACACGATTAAACATCATTTCGTGCACTAAAACGCAGAAGTACATGGAAAGAGGATTTCCTATCTTTTTGGCACATGTCACTGCAAAAGAGGTTGAAGACAAGTCGGAGAAGAAGCGACTTGAGGACGTACCAATAGTTCAAGACTTTCCCGAAGTATTTCCTGAGGACTTGCCTCTGCCGGGTCTTCCTCCGAAAATTACCTCGACAAGTGGAGTTTCAAATTGATTTGGTACCTGGTGCTGCACCTGTAGCACGGGCACCTTATCGATTGGCGCCTTCCGAGATGAAAGAGTTATCTGAGCAACTGAAAGAGCTGTCCGATAAAGGCTTTATAAGACCCAGTTCCTCACCTTGGGGAGCTCCGGTCTTGTTTGTCAAGAAGAAAGACGGATCATTCCGGATGTGCATTTGACTATTCTGTTAATTTAAAACAAACTGACAGTGAAAACCGTATCCACGATCCCTATAATTGATGATTTCTTTGATCACTTCACGGGGTTGAGTTTGTCTACTCGAAGATCGACCTAAGGTCAGGTTATCACCAACTGAGGGTTCGAGAAGAAGACATTTCGAAGACTGCCTTCAGAACTCGTTATGGCCATTACGAATTTCAAGTTATGCCGTTTGGTTTGACAAACGCACCTGCCGTATTCATGGACCTTATGAATCGGGTATGCAAACCATATCTGGATAAATTCGTGATTGTCTTTATTGACGATATTCTGATATATTCGAAGAACAAGAAAGAACATGAAGAACACCTTAAGCAAATCTTAGAGTTGCTTAAGAAAGAGGAGTTGTATGCCAAATTTTCCAAATGTGAATTTTGGATTCCCAAAGTACAGTTCCTCGGTCACGTGATCGATAGTGAAGGAATTCATGTGGATCCAGCCAAGATTGAATCCATTAAAGATTGGACATCTCCTAAGTCACCAACGGAGATTCGTCAATTTTTAGGTCTTGCTGGGTACTATCGAAGATTCATTGAAGGGTTTTCAAAGATCGCCAAACCAATGACTAAACTTACTCAAAAGAAGGTCAAGTTTGATTGTGTGGGGCGATAAACAAGAAGCAGCTTTTCAACTGTTGAAGCAAAAGTTATTGCATGCACCATCCTTTCATACCGAAGGAATCTAAGATTTCATCGCATACTGCGATGCTTCGAAGAAGGGTTTGGGCGCCCGTAATGATGTACATAGAGAAAAAGTGATTTCTTATACATCCGCAGTTAAAAATTCATGAGAAGACATACTACTCATGATTTGGAACTTGGAGCAGTGGTGTTCACTCTCAAGATCTGGAGACATTATTTATATGGAACTAAGTGTACGGTGTTCACCGATCACAAAAGTTTGCAACACATTTTAGATCAAAAAGAGTTGAACATGAGGCAACAGCCATGGTTAAGATTGCTAAGTGATTATGATATGCGATATTCGTTATCACACCCGGGGAGAGCAAATGGTCGTTGCAGATGCTTTTGAGCAGAAAGAACGAGAACCACCGTTAAGAGTTCGAGCCTTAGTTATGACTATTAGTTTGGACCTTCCCAAACAAATCTTGAATGCTCAGACTGAAGCACGGAAACCAGAGAACATCAAGAATGAAGATGTTGGAGGAATGTTGATTGAAAACGCTAAATTTCCAGAAGCGATTAGAGAACAAAAGTTGGAACCACGTGCGGATGGAACCCTGTGCCTCAATGGCAGGAGCTGGTTACCTTGTTATGGCGATTTGCGGACTGTGATCATGCACGAATCCCACAAATCAAAATACTCTATTCATCCGGGTTCCGACAAAATGTACCAAGACATGAAGAAGCTATATTGGTGGCCCAACATGAAAGCCGACATAGCCACTTATGTTAGCAAGTGTTTGACCTGTGCTAAGGTCAAGGCCGAACATCAAAGGCCATCAGGATTGTTGGTACAACCCAAGATACCCGAATGGAAGTGGGACAACATCACTATGGATTTTGTCACGAAGCTTCCTAAGACGTCTCAAGGCTATGACACAATTTGGGTGATCGTTGACCGGCTCACTAAGTCTGCAATTTTTACACCAATTAGAGAGACTGATCCTTTGGATAAACTTGCTAGAATATACCTAAAGGAGGTTGTCGCGAGGCATGGAATCCCAGTCTCTATCATTTGTGATCGTGACCCGAGATTCTCATCAAATTTCTGGAAGTCACTCCAGAAGGCCTTGGGTACTAGCTTAGACATGAGTACGGCATACCATCCAGAGACTGACGGGCAAAGCGAGAGGACTATTCAAACTCTCGAAGATATGCTACGTGCTTGCGTGATCGACTTTGGAAAAGGTTGGGTTGACCATTTGTCCTTAGTTGAGTTTTCATACAACAACAGTTACCACGCTAGCATTAAGGCCGCACCATTCGAAGCACTTTATGGTCGAAAGTGTCGTTCACCTGTTTGTTGGACTGAAGTTGGAGAAGCTCAAATCCTCGGTCCAGAACTAATTCAAGAGACCACTGAGAAAATCATCCAGATCAAGCAAAGGATGCAAGCCGCTCGTGATCGACAGAAGAGTTACGCTGACTTGAAGCGTAAACCAATGGAATTCCAAGTCGGGGATAAAGTTATGCTTAAAGTTTCGCCTTGGAAAGGGGTCGTACGTTTTGGCAAACGGGGGAAGTTAAACCCTAGGTATGTTGGACCTTTCAAGGTGTTAGAAAAGGTTGGAGAGGTTGCTTACAAGCTTGAACTTCCAGAAGAATTGAGCAGAGTTCATAATACGTTTCATGTATCTAATCTGAAAAAGTGTCATGCCGACGAACCATTAGCCGTTCCGTTGGATGGACTTCATCTTGATGACAAGCTTCATTTTGTTGAGGAACCATTAGAAATAGTGGGCCGTGAAGTTAAACGGTTGAAGCGAAGTCGGATCCCATTAGTCAAAGTTCGATGGAACTCCAAGAGAGGTCCTGAGTTCACGTGGGAACGTGAAGACCAATTCAAGAAGAAATACCCACACCTCTTCACCAAGACCGCATCGTCGTCAAGTGCTGCATCGTGAGCCTTGAGGACAAGGCTCGTTTAACGGGGGAAGTCTATAACACCCTGTGTTTTCAAGTCATTGACGACGTCGATAAATCTACTATTTATTTTTAGTGTCGTACGCGTTTGCTTGTAATTTCATGTATTAAGTAAAATCGCGTAAGCTAAAAATTAGCACGTGCGGATGAACCCTTTGCTCAATGGCATGAGCTGGTTACCTTTATGGCGATTTTGTGGACTGTGAATCATCACAATCCCACAAATCAAAATACTCTATTCATCCGGGTTCCGACAAAATGTACCAAGACATGAAGAAGCTATATTGGTGGCCCAACATGAAAGCCGACATAGCCACTTATGTTAACAAGTGTTTGACCTGTGCTAAGGTCAAGGCCGAACATCAAAGGCCATCAGGATTGTTGGTACAACCCAAGATACCCGAATGGAAGTGGGACAACATCACCATGGATTTTGTCACAAAGCTTCCTAAGACGTCTCAAGGCTATGACACAATTTGGGTGATCGTTGACCGACTCACTAAGTCTGCGATCTTCACACCAATGAGGGAGACCGATCCTTTGGATAAACTTGCAAGATTGTACCTAAAGGAGGTGGTCACGAGGCATGGAATACCTGTCTCAATCATTTGTGATCGTGACCCGAGATTCGCATCAAATTTCTGGAGGTCACTTCAGAACGCTTTAGGTACTAATTTAGATATGAGTACTGCGTACCATCCACAAATAGACGGGCAAAGCGAGAGGACCATTCAAACTCTCGAGGATATGCTGCGTGCTTGTGCGATCGACTTTGGAAAGGGTTGGGTTAACCATTTGCCATTAGTCAAGTTCTCATATAACAATAGCTATCACGCTAGCATCAAGGCCGCACCATTCGAAGCACTTTATGGTCGAAAGTGTCGTTCACCTGTTTGTTGGACTGAAGTTGGAGAAGCTCAAATACTCGGTCCAGAACTAATTCAAGAGACCACTGACCAAAATCATCCAATCAAACAAAGGATGCAAGACGCTCCGTGATCGACAGTAAGAGTTATGCTACTTTAAGCATAAACCAATGGAATCCATGTCGGGATAAAAGTTATGCTTAAAGTTTCGCCTTGGAAAGGGGTTGTACGTTTTGGAAAACGGGGGAAGTTAAACCTAAGGTATGTTAGACCATTCAAGGTGTTAGAAAAGGTTGGAGAGGTTGCTTATAAGCTTAAACTTCCAGAAGAGTTAAGCAAAGTTCATAATACATTCCATGTGTCCAACCTGAAAAAGTGTCATGCCGACGAACCATTAGCTGTTCCGTTGGATGGACTTCATCTCGATGACAAGCTTCATTTTGTTGAGGAACCATAGAAATAGGGGCCGTAAGTTAAAACATTGAAGCGAAGTCGGATTCCCATTAGTCAAAGTTCGAGGAACTCCAAGAAGAGGTCTGAGTTTCACAGTGGGAACGTGGAAACCAATTCAAGAAGAAGTACCACACCTCTTCACCAAGACCACACCGTCGTCATGCTGCATTGTGAGCCTTGAGGACAAGGCTCGTTTAACGGGGGAAGTCTATAACACCCCGTGTTTTCAAGTCATTGACGACGTCGATAAACCTAATATTTATTTTTAGTATTGTACGCGTTTACTTTTAATTTCATGTATTAAGTAAAAATCGCGTAAGCTAAAAATTAGCGTTCAATGTAACAGGCATCAAACAATTAAATGTTTACATCAAGCAAGGGTTAAGTAATTATTTTTAGAAATTTAGAGGTCTTTTGGTTCCATTTTATTTTTATCGGTTACGTAAAGTGTATACGTTTCGCGATAATTTATACAAGTTGTAACTAGTATCATTTTATTCATGTAAGTTAGTTAAGATAAAAATAAAGCATATACTCCCTCCCTTATCAAAACATACGACATACATACATATACAAGATAAGAAAATGAAATTTTTACTCAACTTGGTCAATGTACAACACTTACTCATTAAAACCTAGCTAAACTTGTCACTTTGACTAAGAACATGTAAACAAGAACCCTTGAAACCCTCCTTATGTCCCTTTGAATGTTTTACTAGCTATTGACCATTGAATACATATAAGTGCAAGTAAACATGATAGGTAACTCATAGAACATAAGCACTTAGCAAAATTTTCACAAAACCCCTCTCTTTCTCTCCTTAAACTCACGGCAAGAAACAAAGACCCAACCCAATCCATACTAATTTTTATACAACCTATACCCTTCTATACACATCTATCCTAAGACATTCTAAGGTGTTTCCAACCATTGAATCACCATTTACAAGTAATAATCAAGAAAAGGAAGCTAGGGTTTTTATTAAGAAAACAAGGGTTTTCTTAAGTGCAAGCTTGGATTCTAGGGCTAAACAAGGGTTTAGCATTTGTTTATCATCATCTTCACACATCCTAAGGTCTACTAGAACTCTTTATATTCTTGTAAATTTTCATTGATATGCATATGTTATATCTATTTTAGTTGAATCACCATTTAAGTTTTTATTCATGAAAATGAAGTTTTCACTTGTAATGGTCATTTTGTATACTTATATACATGTGGTGTTATTACTTATATCATACTAAAAAGGATGAGGAAATATTGTATTAAGTTGTTTTGGTGTAAAAATGATTGTGGGTTAATTAGGGTTTTTATGGTCTCTTAATATGTTTCAAGTTAAAGAAATACTTATGACAAGTTAAGGTTAATTATGGACTTATGTTAATGTTGTATGGTTATTAATATAAGAATATAAAAGATGAGAAGACTTGTACACACATGGTTTTTATGTAAAATAACTATATATAAAAACTAGTGATTTATGGTTAATTATAAAGGTTATGGTTTATTATGTAAAATAAAGGACTTGTAATGTTGGGACAAAAAGGACCTTGATGAACCATGGACATAATAAACATATGATATATGACATATATAAAATATAAGGCACATATGAGACTTTTGGTGAAATACAAAATGAGAAATAAAGGAAACAAAGGTTGAAAATGGACTTATCAAACTAGCACCAACATTCTGTCCAAATTCGTGTATAAAACATACTTATCTTATGTTTTTATAAGATAATACATTTCACGACGATTCCGAAAAGGTAAGAAACTTGTCAAACGGATTAATAACGAAAAAGTTACGTTAAAAACGAGTTATACGTTAATAAACGAAGTCGTAAATGAAATTTTATAAAAACATTTTTATAAAAACTTTAAACAGCAAGGGTTGATATTTTTAATAAATAATACACATTTTTAGGATTCCAAAATGATAAGAATCGCAATTTTTCAATTAATAACAAACGAGTTATGAATTTCGCGAGTTTACGACAATTAATACTTTTATAAAACTATTTTTATAAAAGTTACTATTCATGACAGAAATAATTATTTTTGTAACCCTCATAAATAAGTATAACTTTCAACTACGAGAACATGCTCGAAAGAATCGATAAAAACGGAGCTATAACGAATAAAATACGACGTTTACGGGTTTTACGACAACAAGAACGATATAAGATAACTCATGATCTGGTGTGAACAGTAAAAGTTACTGTTCACCAGAGGACCAAAAATATAAAAAAGTCAATTTTTGATAACTCGTCCTAATACAAAAGCGTTGGACATGGGCATAAGAAACGCAAGAAACGGACTTAAAACGTGAAAGTTATGACGTTTTTACCAAAAGTATGTTT
>BQNB010137829.1:7452-17792 GCA_026074375.1 Tanacetum coccineum
TTTGAAAGTGATAGTTTTATTTATTGGAAAAATAGATTCGAAACATATGTTAAATCAAAAGATCTTGATCTTTGGCATGTTATTACCAACGGTGATTTCCAACCTATTGAACAAAATCCGAGAACCAAATTAGATGAGGTTGGCCCTTTTGAAAAACAAAGTGATGATCTTAAAAAGAGGCTTGCGAAAAATAACGAAGCCAAAATGGTTATTTACAATGCTTTGTCAAGAAAAGAATATGAAAGAATTTTCATGTGTAATACGACAAAAGAAATTTGTAAAACTTTGTTAATCACCCATCAAGGTAGTAGTCAAGTCAACAAGATTGACCTTTTGGTACAACAATATGAACAATTTGTCATTTTTGAAGACAAATCTATAGATAGTGCTTTTGCTAGGTTTAATACTATTATTACTAGTCTAAAAGCTCTTGATGAAGGTTATTTTAGCAAGAATTATGTTAGGAAGTTTCTTAGGGCTCTACATCCCAATTGGAGAGCAAAGGTCACGGCGATTGAAGAGTCGAAAGATTTAACATCACTGTCACTTGATGAACTCATCAGGGAACCTCAAAGTTTACGAAATGATCATCAAGAAAGATTTCAAAATAGTCAAAGCTAAAGGAGAAAGAAAATCTCTTGCTTTAAAGGCTAAGAAAGAATCTAGTGATGAGGAGTGTTTGACTTCCGGAAGTGAAGACAAAGAATACGCCATGGCGGTTAAAGAATTCAAGAAGTTCTTCAAGAGAAGAGGTATGTTCGAGAGACAACCACGGAACAACAAAAAGACGTTCCAAAGAAGCCGAGATGACAAGAACGGCAAAAGTGATAGAAATTTTTTTAGATGCGGTGATCCAAATCATCTTATTAGAGAATGTCTAAAACCACCGAAAGACAAGAACCAAAGAGCATTCGTGGGAGGTTCTTGGAGTGATAGTGGTGAAGAAGATGATGAGAAGGCTAAAGATGAGACATGTCTTATAGCTCAAGCATCAAATGAGGTATGTTCCGAATCCACTTACTTTAGTGATGACATTAAGTTTGATAGTTAATGCTACAACTTTTGCAAAATAAGTTTAAAAATTATCCTTAAGAACAAACAATTAAAGAAAGCTAAAAAGAAGCTTAAAAATAAGCTTAGTGAATTAAAATTAAAATTGTCTACATTTGAGAAAAACAAGGGAGTTGATCTCGAATGTACAATTTGTCAATCACTTAAAACTGAGAATGAAAAACTCAAAGAAGAAGCTCTTAAACTAAATAAGTTTGAAAAGAGCACGCATTGCTTAAATAAAATGTTAAGCAATCAAAAACCCTCTAGTGATAAATTAGGTTTAGGGTTTAACTCATGCGAAGCATCAACTGGTAAGTCTAAGGAAATAAAATTTCTGAAATCTCAGAAAGAAACGTCCTCTGGTGGCGATCCCCAAATATTTTGGGCGGCCCCATAAAGTTCAGACGACCCCCAAAGCTATCAAGGGGCCGCCTGTCTGTTCACCAGATTCTGAAAAATCTGTTTCTTTTCAAAAATCTATTTTGGGTCTTGGACAAAAACACATAATGGTAAACAATGTTATAATTCCTGTTGATAGTAATAATGAGGTTAAACAATTTTATAAACCAACGTTAAAACCTGGAGTTGAATTTTATAAACCAAATTTTAAGACAAAAACGCCACCACCTAGAAGAGTCAATAGTCATTATATTCGTTTTAAGACACCGCAACCAAAAAGAAATGTTGGTCGACAAAACCAACCTCATGGTTTTCCTATAACTTGGAACAACTTCCAACCTCAAAGTTACATACCATCAGAAATGTGTTCCCCATTTTCACATCCCAATCAATTGCATCAAATGCAAGGGATGTTTAACACTAACAACTTTGGACCCATAAGATATTAGGGACCAAATGTTTGAGTTAGTGTCCTATATAAATAGATATGCCTTGGAGTCGACTTGGAACCCGATGAGTGGATAAAGGATAGCGGATGCTTTAAACACATGACGGGTAACCGAAAGCTCTTCTCAACCTACAAGGCATACAGCGGAGGTAATTCCATTTTTGGTAGCAATCTTGGCGGTGACATCATTGGTAAAGGTACGATTTCGAATGACTCTCTAAAAATAGATAATGTAGAACATGTAGATAACTTAAGATTTAACTTGCTAAGTGTAGGACAAATATGTGATAATAAGTGTAGAGTAACTTTTTCTGAACATGATAGTGAAATCACTAAGGACGGTAAGGTTATCGGTAGAGGTATTAGGAAGAAAGGTTTACACGTGATGAGATTAGGAAATAACCTAAAAGACAAAATTTGTCTTGCAACGATTGATGAAAATTCCAAGTTGTGGCATAGGAGATTAGGTCACTCTAATATGCGTCTCATTCAATCATTAGCATCTAAGAAATTGGTTAGAAACTTACCTAAGCTTAAAATATGTATTATTTGTTAAAAATATCAAACTAGCTGTTTGATATAAGTTTTATAAAAGTTATTTTATAAACTCCGTTTAATTAACGTATAACTCGTTTTTAACGTAACTTTTTCGTTATTAATCCGTTTGGACAAGTTTCTTACTTTTTCGGAATCGTCATGAGTCGTATTATTTTATAAAAATATAAATTAAGTATGTTTTTATACACTTTTGGGACAGAAAGTTTGATGATTTTTTTTTTTTTTATTTCATTTTTTTTTCTTAGTCCCTTTTTTTTTGTCTTTATTATTCTTTATTTTTTTTATGGTGACTTTATAAGTCTATTTTTTAACCTTGTTTTTATATTTTACACTTTATAACTTTACCAAAAGTGTACAAGTCTTTTACTTCCATTATGACTTTATATTACCATCCATACAATATGTGTATAAGCTCATAAAACTATATTTCCAAGAAAAATCCATGTTTACAAGTTAAACATTATCCTAAGGGATTTCACTACATAAACATCACATATGCATATAATCATATAAATAAAAAGTTAAGGGCTTAAGATAACCTTAATGAGATGATGAAGGATGATGATACTTAAGTGCTAAACCCTTGTTTAGACTTTAAACCCGAGATTATAACCAAGAAAACCCTTGTTTTCTTAATAAAACCCTAGCTTCCTTTTACTTGATTAATACTTGAAAATGCTTAGCCAATGCTTGGAAACACCTTAGAATATCTTAGGATGGATGTGTATAGATGTGTATAGGTTGTAGAAAATTTTGTATGGATTGCTTAGAGGCCGTGGGATAAGAGGGCACAAAAAAGGGAAGAGTTTTTGATTTTCTAGTTAAGTGTAAAGTGTGTAGATGTTAGTTCTTGCATGATACTTGTATATATATAATCCTAGTTGGTCAAAAGTGTGAAATAGTGGTCCAAGACAACTTCATGGTCTTAAGGAAGACTATCTTGGTCAAGGAAACATATTATGGCTAGGCTTTAATGAGTAAAAGATGTACAAAGACTAACTTGTAAGATTTATTTCATTTTTCTTGTATAACTTGCAACCAATTCGTCCTATGTATGATATATGTGATATATTTTTGTAACTTTTATGTATTGGGTATAAAAGTGGGTATTTGTTGAAGCGTAGAAAAGTTTTGGTGGTTCCGGGTATGCCTAAACGCAATTTATCGCGAAACGAAATCAATTTACGTAACCAATAAAAATAAAATAAACAAAGTTAATAATTATACTCAAAATAATTACTTAACACTTGCTTGATGTAAACATTTATTTGTTTGGCGTCCGTTTACGCTAAACGATAATTTTTAACTTACGCGATTTAACTATTAAAAATAAAAGTAAACGCGTACGAGAAAGAAAAATATATAATTAGTAAATAGATGACGGGTCGAACATGACCTGAAATTACGAAATGTTACAGTACCTTCGGTTAAGAAGGAGCCTTGTCCTCAAGGCTCAAGTTGCGCACTTAGGAAGGTAGGTTTTTGGGGGGGGGGGGGGGGGGCGTTCGGAGAAAAAGATGCGGATATTTCTTCCGGAATAATGTTGATGAAGAGGTGTAGATAATTATTATTATTATTTGTTTTTTTTTAATATATTTTTTTATGTGAACAGTGCCCTAACGGTCGGTGAACAGTAACCGAACAGTAACCCCCAACGGTTACTTTTCCCCTTTTTATACAAAATTTACTCCTCTATTTCTCCATACAACATTTAATCTTTCACTTACATTTTCTCTTTATCCAATCCTCAAAATGTTGCACATTCATGCGATTTTGGCAATGGCGACGCGATAGCACTCGGCATTTATCTTGCTACTATCCCTACGAGAAGGATTTCTGTATTTGGCTTCATTCTAGCAATTCTCGTGTACGGTCATCATCCTTTGCTATTGGCGTGGATCTATCTTGAAGGACTAGATATTATGGTTAGGGGGGGTGAAATAAAACTTGTATTTCCTTTATGTCCTTATGTAATCTTATTTCTAAGATAATAAACGGATGTTGTGGCAACAAATTTATTTGTTATTTTCATTTATGTCTTTTGAATATTTCGTTACCATGCTTAGTAACTCGTTTGCATGGCTTTAACTTGAGCGTTCAAAATTAGTGAGGTTTTTTTTTTAAGAAATTTATTATAGTAGGTGACGAAGTTTCAACTATACATTACTTGATTAGATAATGCGAAATCATTCGTCAACAAAAATTTAAGCAAAAAGTTACAAAAGAAATTTAGACGAAAGTTCAAAAGTAATTTAGCGTGAGATCTAAAGGGATAAAGTCTAAGTATTGATATCATCCTCCATGTTGTTAAGGTTTTGATTGGTTTCTCCTCCTACTAAGGCATGCATCATTCCACGTGCTTCAGTACCTTTAACTTGGTTTCCTTAGTTTCGGTTCTTTAACTCCGGGCAATCACTATGTAGTGCCCCTTGATTCCACAACCAAGCACGTTACATTTTGTAGCGAATTGCCTCCCGCTACAGGAATCCTAGTTCGACACTCCCCTTCCTGGTGACCAAGCTGGTGGACATTTTCACACTAGGTGGACACGACCTTGGCTGTTGATGTGCCTTTCACCTTGTTGACTCATGGTAAAGTTCCAGGTAGCTTTTACCCTTAGCTGGGGCTGCCACATAAACCTTAGCAGCTTCTTGTCTTCGGTTTTGCTGCTAGTGATAGTTGTTCCCTTGTTGGTCTTCACACTTCCTTTTATGCTTCACCGATCCTGAATGCCTTAGCCTGAACCCCCTTGGTCAATCAGTTCTCGAGCCATGTTATTTGCATCATGCAAAAGACGCAGCTTTGAAGAGTAACATTTCATTTGATTCCCTCGGGAAATCACGAATGTACTTTTCACTCTTTTTCTTGGCAGTTGACACCTATCTCAGGAACATCAAAACCAGTTGTGGAAGCGGATTTGTTTGGATGCCTCGAAGTCATCTCCTTTCAAAGTCAAAGTTCAAAAGCACTTGCTTATCCTTTGAATTTTAGTTGCTGGCAGTATTCATTAGTCTTAATAGCTTTTACGTTGCTCCAGGGGTTCTGATTAGCATTAGCAAGTCCAAAGTTTGATCATTTCCGTTCCACAGGTCAGAGAAACGACCCTCACACGAGCTCAAGCTAACTTCACTTTGTCATCTTCAGCACACAAATTTGCAAATCTCAAACACCTGCTCCATCTTTTCGAACCAACGTTTCAGTCCGACTACACCTTCAGTCCCGTTGAAAGAGTGAGGTTTGCCGTTCGTAAATGTCTTATACGAACATCCATGCATCTCTGGTGCAACAGTCCCTCCAGTATTTGCTGATCCAGATCCACCAGCATTGTTTGAGTCAGTTCTTGTCTTTTCATATTCTTCAATAGCTTTGGCCACACGCTTTTCCATATCTCTCTTAAACATATTTCTTCAATAATTCTCCTAGGCGGCATGATTCTGGCCACGCAAGTACACAATTAGTTAAGATAATTTGGTAAGGGTATGCAGAGTCATGACATGATGATAATAACTCACAACCTCCCCCACAACTTATGATAATAATGAGAAGAGGGAAATAGAAGGATGATGGTAAATAATTATGAATTAATCAGGATACTATAATTGACCGATAGAATTGTTAATGATTTATCATAGATAGACGTAAGAGATCGAATTTAAACCAGTAATATGTATTATATATATGGTTACATATAATGCAATAATGACAATCACAAAAGAAGTATAGGATCAGGGAGTTGCTGCGCGCGGATATCGGAATAGCGATGAAGGATTATGTATTTTAAAATGAAGGAAAAAGAAATCTTGAAAATTTGTGTGTTATAGACTGGTTTTGAAAATGACCCAGTTCCCTATAATTGGCTCTGGTACATCTGTAACAACCCCCATAATCAGGTCGCAGCGAAAGCGGGGATAACAATGGGGTGCTAGTCATTAAGTACAAAATCAAGATATAGAAAACAGATCTTAAATGGACGTTAAAAATAAGTTTCATTCAATGTCATTACAATAGATCAGAGTTTTACGATTAGGTCCCATAGTTCTTGTTAAAAAGACATTAAATTGTATTGGTCAAAAGTTCATTGAATTTAAGTGGAATCAGAATCCCTCTAATAGATATCCGTCATGGCTCCCATCCAAGTATGCCTCAGCACACTGAGATTAAAATGCTCAAAACGTCAAATAATTGTTGAGTGCAATTTCATAGGTTTATAGAAATAGCGTGGACCACAAGATCGAAGTATAGTAGACTATGAACTTATTCAATAGTCTAAAACATGTATTATTGCACTAGCTCATGCACCGAACCTAACGTAATAACTGTTATCAATCACCTGTACTCGTGGTTTGTTCCCCAACACGGGATAAGATGTTACAAAATCATCCTACGAATTTTCTCTATTTAAAAGGTGCTGCCAAACATCTAAGATTTTTCTGTCCACACCCAGGTTTAAATTCCCGGTTAGTTTCCGACTCATCTCGGTCATTACTTTAAATTTAGTCCGTTACGTTAAACATTGGCAAATTTACCGAGGAATTAGACTGCGTAAAAATCTGAGAAACGTCACCGGACGCGTTCCGGCATCGGTTATAAATTATTTTAAAGAATTATATGGTTTATATAAACTTTTCCTGTGTTTTCGTGTTTCTTGTGATCACTTCCAGATTATTAATTTTTAGGTTTTATCCTTTAAATTGCGTTTTTCGCGTTTTGACCAAACGGAACCCCGGAAACTCGAAATCTTTTCGTGTAAACTCAAGTTATCGAAATTCTAGCGTCATACTACTAAAAATTTCGTTCACCTTATCTTCCTAGCCAAATTATGGCGCCACAACAACATCAACAAGTATACTTCAACTCAAAATTAAAGATTTGGCATCTTATTTTGAAAGTCCCACCCATGTGTGCATGGAAGATGAGAAAATGACATCTTTGTTGTCTTGTATTTTGCATGCATGCCATCTCTTACACTTCACATGTTGCTTACACAATGCTTACACCATTCTTACACATTTGATTAGTAAACTTTGATCCATGTCTAACTCACTTGAACCTTGACTAGAAAAATTGAACCATTTGGTCCCTTGTGGCCTTACTTGTGCCGAACCACCCAACACACACACTCTTGGTGTGTGTTGGTCACTTATGCACACTTGAACCCTAAGAACACTAGCTCTTCCAACTATATATACAACACTTTCTCACACTTAGGGTTTCATCTCATTTGCAAGTCACCAACAAAAACACACAACTCCCTCCCCTTGCTCCCCATCTCACGGCACACTAACACCAACTTAAACCACCCATATCTTTTGATTTTCTTCAAGATCCAAGTATTCTAAACTCATTCCTAGTTATATCTAAGGTAGATCCAAGTGTTGTTTGGTTATTTTTCAAAAGTTTTCAAGAATCATAAAACTAGGGTTTCAAGTTTATAAGTGGGTTTTACAAGATCTTGTGTGTTCATCTTTTGCTTGCTTTCTTGTGAGTATTTCTTGACCCCTATCTCTTGTATTATTTTGATGATGGTATGCATTACCTTGTGTTAGATCTATTGTTATTATTAAAGAACATGTGTTTGTGATATTTTTACAAAAGAAACTCTCATTTTTTTTGTTCATCTTAAAATATGTTGGAAATCTTATGACAAAAGTTTATGTTATGTTTATAATATGTTATTGGTGAGATTGAGAGTGGATGAGAGTTGCAACAATAGAGATTAGGTTGGTTTAAGGTTATTTTTGTGGTGGATTGGTTGTAAATGAAGGTTGAACTAGACTAGGCACTAATATGCGATTTGGGTTGATTTTTGGTCACTTTTCGGCAAACTATAGTTGCTGTCCCGATTTTGTTTTGAGGGTTTGAGCGACTTAAAAATGTTTTCATTAGTTGTAAAAGTAGTTTTCGAAGAGCTCGTTTCGAATAGATAATTTTTCATATATCACACTTTAAAATCGGACTTAAAACGACCAAGTTATGACCAAATGAAACTTGAAACATTTTTCGGCGAAATGGGAAAATGCAACGATCAGATCAGCAGCTAAAACGGGCGATTCGGAGCCCTTCGGGTCCGAATCGGCCAAAGTGTAAAACACGAAAGTTGTCCGAAATGAGATTTTACTATAACGTTGGCGATTTCTTAGCCTAAAAGTCAATAATGAGAGACATTTTTACCACAAATCGGAAAAATAGGTTTTTAAAGAAAACACTAAAGAAAGTGGGCTGTTGGGAATTTTAAAAGAGAGTTTCGGGCACTTTCGGACGATTTTGGATGTTTTAAATACGAGCGAAACATATAGAAATGCTAGATAATTTAGTTGTAGAAAAACTAGAATACGGTCTATGAACGATTATTTGAGATGCCGAACTTAATGAAAAGTAGGATTATTAAAAATGGTACGAAACGGACATTTTAGGCGATTTAGACATAAGGAGTAGGCGGCTTAGAATTATTTAAGCAATTTATAAAATATGGAAAACTAAGAAAATAGGGGACGCTATTAACGTTTTGAAACTAAAAAGTTTCCTAAAAAGGAAAGTTTCTAAAAATAGTAATTTTTCACAAGTGTCGGGATTTAACTAAAACGTGGTAAAGTATCAAAGTCTTTTATTTCTAAAACGCAAACACATTCGGATGCTTTAAATGATGAACATGGATGCTTTACTTGTTTTCTTTGATAAATGCTAAGTCATACCCGTACTTACTCTAGGTCGCGGCTAGACCTCCTTATATCTTCATCATCTGTTGTGATTATCGCTTACCCTGCTAAGGTGAGTTCATAGCCCCACACTTTTACTGATTTACAAAATGCTTTATACTAATGGGGTGAGAAACATTGTTTGCTTTAATGTGACACAGTTTCTTTACGCGATTTTTTTTTTTTTTATCTACTCGTTTATGTGTTGCCTAAGTAGCTTACAAACCAACTTCTGCCCAACTTATCATGAACTGTTAGTTTCTCGACCGGAGGACCGGTTGAGGGAGCGCGAGTGAATAGATAGATCTATTGGGACTAATTATCCCTATCCGCTTTGGTTCCACTTAACGAAGAACAAACGGATATATGTCATGTCGATCATACTTTATGGTGGTCTTTGGTTTGGGCCACCACCTTAGGGCAGGAATACTTTGCAACAGGTTGTAACATGCCCTGTTGATTATTTAGCTTCGGGTCATGAGCGTAGTGCAAACAATAAAATACTTTTTATGTGATGCTGTATTCTGTTATAGTAGTCACATACGTTTTGAAATCTTGTGGTCCACTCTTGTATTAACTTAAACCTATGAATTCACCAACATTATGTTGACGTTTTAAACATGTTTTCTCAGGTGCTTAGCTTGGATTGATTCTTGATGTTATGTGGAGTCTATGTGCTATGTGACTTCGCCAATTTCAAGACTTATCTATTATTTACTCGTTGTCGTTATCAAAACTTTGTTATGCTTCCGTTACATTTAACTCTCTTATGACCGTTTGTAAAACTTAATTAATATTTTCTTATGCAACGAGTACAACTTGTTTAAACGTCCATGATTAGTGGTCGTTCTTTATTGCTTTGTGATCGGATTGTTATGACGTCACGCCCTCGGACACGTATTCCGTCCAGGCCCCGTTTGGGGGTGTGACAGATTCTACGCTTAAAATATTAAAACAACTGACATTATATCGATCCGAATATCCCGAAAACAATAACCTATTTGAACCATGCATGGCGAATTTAAAACTTTTCCGCAAATTGAATAAAGAATGTATTAAATTGCAAGTGCATGTATCCTCTTCAAGAATCGATCATGTGCATACGACCGTTGTTGGAAACACGAAAAGTGTCGGTCACTTCCAAGTTGTAACAGGTCTTAGCTCGTAGTTAGTATAATGATTAGATT
>BQNB010137830.1:0-17792 GCA_026074375.1 Tanacetum coccineum
ATCCTCGATATCCTCATCCTCAATATCCTCATCATTAACATTCTCATTCATATCATCATCTTCCTCTAACCAACCATTCATATTATCGGGCTGTGGGTTAGGATGTTGGGCAAACTGATCCCCATGCCCATTATTTGGTTCTAGTTCTTCTTCGGGTTCTTCCTCAGGTTCTTCTTTAGGTTATTCTTCCTCATCCCCATCATAATCTACTAACTCCTCATCATCGGGAATGTCAACCATTTTGTTGGGATCATGGGCATCCTCAACGTGGTTTGGCTCAGGAATAACAGGGTTCACTTCGAGAATAGCTTTGTTCGGCTCGTTAGGGGAGTTAGGGTTCTCCATGACAATCTGCGCCGTATAAATAAATCGTATTAGTATTAAATAATTACATAATTAACATTTAATAAATTTACAACATATATAAATTCATATATATATCAAAATAAAACTTCTCAATCCGGTCTTGTCAGTAATTCGGAGATTCTTCTTGCACTGTTATAATCAAAAGATTTCAAAAATTCTTTCGTTTATTTTCTTCTTTTGAAAATCTTTTGTTCTCTATAACTTAAGCTCTTGATACCAATCTGTAACACCCTTAATTTTGCTCGGTCAGCGAAAGGGTCCAATGGTGTTGCTTAATAGCACAATAACTCAAATCATAGAAAACGACTCAAAAAGAGACGTTTTAAGAAAATTCCATTCATTTGAATAATAAAAAGTTTACATCACGGTCCCAAATTAAGTTTCACAACATCATACAATATTTTACAAAACATTTTCGAATGAATAATTAATTAGCGGGCCTTCAAGTCTTCACCAATCCGAATTACCTTCAAGGACCTGAGATAAAACATGCTAAAGTCAAACAAATAATGTTGAGTGATTCATAGAGTTTTATATTATGTATAAACAATAAAATTTTCCGAAAAAGTTCATTTTCAAAAACCTCAGGGTATAACGATGTGGATCAGACATCGCTATAGGGGGGATTATTCTAAGGCCTCCTGACATCGAACCTTACATATATTCAATGAAATTTTGCCCACTTACACCATCGCTATGAGTGTCTTCTTATTCTCTATACAATGCATCCGTGGTGTTATGTTCCCAACACAAGACGATAGCTAGTCATCACGGATCGGAGGTGGTAATCTCCAAATAGTACTATTTCATGTATAAGCGTATGCCTTATTCCCGGCAATTAACAATTCATGATATTTCCGCGGGACTTTTTATCTAGCGAGTTAAGCTAACTTATAATAATCAAGGCTACTAGCATACATTCGGGTCCCTTGTGTTCTATTTTAAAAACAAGCATGTTATATCCCTCACGGGTTTTTAAAACAATTAAAGTGTAAAAATTCTAGACTATGTACTCACTTGATAATATCGGAAGAAAATAGCGGGGATAGACGAACTTGGATGTCGGCACGTAATCACCCGGAACCTATACAAAATGTATGGGTCTTAGGTTTTATATCGGTAAAAATTAATAATAACTTCAAAAAAGACAAGTATGTATATGTAGGTATGATGATCAAGTTATAATTGGGTAAGTTAAATCACACTTAAGCTTTCTAAGTAAATTTTAAAGTATAACATTTTTACTAGTTTTATTGATTGTTAAATTTCACTAGTTTTAACCCAATCTTAGTCCAAAGGCCCAACAGGCCCATTTATGAGTCCATTAGAAAATTAGTCCATTTTATAAGTCCAAGACCAGATCTTAACCCATTAATTAGGCCCAAGTGGGTTGGGTCCAAAGTTAAGTCCAATAGGTCCATTCATATACATTGGGCTTAATGGCCCAATATGGTCATATAGTCCATTTTAAGCTTGTTTATGAGTTTATAGTAAATTTTCGGGTCCTCGATGTCGGGTTAAGTTTATTATCAGTAGGTTAATCATACAAAAGTTCCCAAAAAAGGGTCCTACCATCTCGTGTTTTAGTTGCAAAAACGCTTTACAAATTTTAGTATTGATATAGACGTAAATTGTTTTATATGTTTATGCTTACAAAAATAGTTGTATCTTTAAAACCATAAATGATATACTTATAAAATTTATATACCTAGTTTCATTTTTAATTGTTCATTATAAATTATAAGTCATTTTTATACTTATTTTAAGTAAATATATACTTAAGGTCACTTCATTATTCAAAGGTCAAGTTGGCATTTTTGGCTGAAAATTCACTTTCATCATTTTTGATGTCATTTTCAAACCATAATGAATTTGTTGATCATCCAATTGGTACAGAACCTACATGATTTTATCTAGATCTCATAGTTTTAGGTTTGTAACCAACTCAATACGCAATCATGACTTTTTATACGTTCTGTCCAGCAAGGTCAGATTTGATGACTTTTGGTAAAATGGTCATAACTTGGTCAATTTTTACTTTCCATTGAGTATCCAAATAGCTACATGATCCTTACTCAATTCTCTACAACCTAGTTAAATCAAATCTAGTCTAACACATATGACAAAATCCAGAACTTACTGTTTACAACAGCTCTAAATTTCTAATGTTTAGGTCTTTCTAGGCATATAAAATAGGTCTCACAAGTTAGAGTGGAGGGAGATCATCATGCAGAGAAAGTTAATGAGAAGAGAAAGATTAATAATTTTACTCCAAGCATAGGGATAACTCCAATTAAAGAGATATCAACGAATAGAAAAAGTGAAGGAGACGATGAGAGTAAGCCATAGAAAGAAATAAAGAGTCGGGGTTATACACCACAATAAGGGACGATGAGACAAGTTATTTAAAAACAGGAGAACAAGTTACAATGTTGGTATCGTTTAGGGCTTTCTAGCCATATAAATTAAGTCTCACAACTTAGAGAGGAGTGAGATCATTATGAAGTGAAAGTGAATGTGAAGAGAAAGATTCATAATTTTAATCCAGAATTGAGGATGACTCCAATTAAAGAGATATCAACGAATAGAGAAAGTAAAGGAGACGATGAGAGTAACCCATAGAACAAAATAAAGAGTCAGGGTTATACACCATAATAAGGGATGATGAGAAAAATTATTTAAAAAGAGGAGAACAAGTTACAATGTTGGTAACATTTAGGGCTTTCTAGGCATATAAAAAAGGTCTCACAACTTAGAGTAGAGGGAGATCATCATGAATAGAAAGTAAATGAGAAGAGAAAGATTAATAATTTTACTCCAAAATTAGGGATAACTCCAATTAAAGAGATATCAACAAATAGAGAAAGTGAAGGAGATGATGAGAGTAAGCCATAGAACGAAATAAAAAGTCAGGGTTATACACCACAATAAGGTATGATGAGAAAAATTATTTAAAAATAGGAGAACAAGTTACAATGTTGGTATCGTTTAGGGCTTTCTAGCCATATAAATAGGTCTTACAACTTAGAGTGGAGTGAGATCATCATGAAGTGGAAGTGAATGAGATAAGAAAGATTCATAATTTTACTCCAGAATTAAGGATGACTCCAATTAAAGAGATATCAATGAATAGATAAAGTAAAGGAGACGATGAGAGTAAGCCATAGAATGAAATAAAGTGTCGGGGTTATACACCATAATAAGGGATGATAAGAAAAATTATTTAAAAATAGGAGAACAAGTTACAATGTTGGTAATGTTTAAGGCTTTCTAGGCATATAAAATAGGTCTCACAAGTTAGAGTGGAGGGAGATCATCATGCAGAGAAAGTTAATGAGAAGGGAAAGATTAATAATTTTACTCCAAGAATAGGGATAACTCCAATTAAAGAGATATCAACGAATATAAAAAGTGAAGGAGACGATGAGAGTAAGCCATAGAAAGAAATAAAGAGTCAGGGTTATACACCACAATAATGGACGATGAGACAAGTTATTTAAAAATAGGAGAACAAGTTACAATGTTGGTATCGTTTAGGGATTTCTAGCCATATAAATTAAGTCTCACAACTTAGAGTGGAGTGAGATCATCATGAAGTGAAAGTGAATGTAAAGAGAAAGATTCATAATTTTACTCTAGAATTGAGGATGACTCCAATTAAAGAGATATCAACGAATAGAGAAAGTGAAGGAGACAATGAGAGTAACCCATAGAACGAAATAAAGAGTCAGGGTTATACACCACAATAAGGGATGATGAGAAAAATTATTTAAAACTAGGAGAACAAGTTACAATGTTGGTAACATTTAGGGCTTTCAAGCCATATAAAAAAGGTCTCACAACTTAGAGTGGAGGGAGATCATCATGAAGAGAAAGTAAATGAGAAGAGAAAAATTAATAATTTTACTCCAAAATTAGGGATAACTCCAATTAAAGAGATATCAACGAATAGAGAATGTGAAGGAGATGATGAGAGTAAGCCATAGAACGAAATAAAAAGTCAGGGTTATACACCACAATAAGGGATGATGAGAAAAATTATTTTAAAATAGGAGAACAAGTTACAATGTTGGTATCGTTTAGGGCTTTCTAGCCATATAAATAGGACTTACAACTTAGAGTGGAGTGAGATCATCATGAAGTAAAAGTGAATGAGATGAGAAAGATTCATAATTTAACTTCAGAATTGAGGATGACTCCAATTAAAGAGATATCAACGAATAGAGAAAGTGAAAGAGACGATGAGAGTAAGCCATAGAAAGAAATAAAGAGTCGGGGTTATACACCACAATAAGGGACGATGAGACAAGTTATTTAAAAACAGGAGAACAAGTTACAATGTTTGTATCGTTTAGGGCTTTCTAGCCATATAAAATAGGTCTCACAACTTAGAGTGGAGTGAGATCATCATGAAGTGAAAGTGAATGAGTTGAGAAAGATTTATAATTTTACTCCAGAATTGAGGATGACTCCAATTAAAGAGATATCAACGAATAGACAAAGTAAAGGAGACGATGAGAGTAAGTGGTTCGTCTTTAAGTACATACTTATATAGCAACCCTAATACAGATCCTAACCGAATGCCCTTGACCAAGGCAAAAGGTCAAATTCCACAAAAGGATAAAATACACAAGATAGAATCAATGATAAAAAGATTCCGGAAGAGATATTCCCGGGTCGTATGTCCCAACGAGGCTGCAATTGAAGGTAATCCTGGTTTGATGAGAAATTGAATGATGGAGAATATTTAGATATGATGGAAACACTGATATAATTACAACTAAAATTAATTAAATAAAACCTAATTTAATCTACGGGAAACAGATATAGGAAATGGGGATCTTAAAAACTACGGGAAACAAAATTAGTTATAGGGAAATCCTAAAATTAAATCTATACTAAAATACGGGGAACAGAATCAGGTATCGGGAAACCTAAATACTAAAAATTAAGAAAATAAATGCTAAATTAAATTAAAAATCAAAATTAAATTCTAATTAACTTAATTTGAAAAATAAAATGACTCCAATTAAAGAGATATCAACGAATAGAGGAAATGATGGAGACGTGAGAGTAAGGTCATGAAACAAATAAAGAGTCGGGGTTATACACCACTATAAGGACGATGAGAAAAATTATTTAGAAAAACAGTGAGAAACAAGATTACTTGTTGGTAACGTTTTAGTGCTTTCTTAGGCATATAAAATTCATGTTTCTCATAACTTAGAGTGGGGGGAGATAATCATTAAGAGAAGAAAGTGAATTGAGGAAGAGAAAGATATAATTTTACTCCAAAATTAGGGCTTCCCCATATAACTCCAATTAAAGAGATATCAACGAATAGATAAAACGAAGGAGATGATGACAGTAATCCATAGAAAGAAATAAAGAGTCGGGGTTATACACCACAATAAGGGATGATGAAACGAAGGAGATGTTGGTATCGTCTAGGGCTTTCTAGCAATATAAAATAGGTCTCACAACTTAGAGTGGAGTGAGATCATCTTGAAGTAAAAGTGTATGAGAAGAGAAAGATTCATAATTTTACTCCAGAATTGACGATAACTCCAATTAAAGAAATATCAACGAATAAAGAAAGTGAATGAGACAATGAGAGTAAGCCATAGAATCAAATAAAAAGTCGAGGTTTTTCTACATACTAATAAGGGATGAGAGAAAAATTATTTAAAATTGGAGAACCAAGTTACAATGTTGGAAGTTTTGGGCCTTTCTACAGCATATAAATTAGGTCTTCACAAATTAGAGTGGAGTGAGATCATCATGAAGAGAAAGTTAATGAGAAGGTAAAGATTCATAATTTTTCCCAGAATTGAGGATGACTCCAATTAAGGAGATATCAACGTATAAATAAAGTGAAGGAGATGATGAGAGTAAGCCATAGAACGAAAAAAAGAGTCGGGGTTATACACCACAATAAGGGATGATGAGAAAAATTATTTAAAAATAGGAGAAAAAGTTACAATGTTGGTAACGTTTAGGGCTTTCAAGGCGTATAAAATAGGTCTCATAACTTAGAGTGGAGGGAGATCACATGAAAGAGGAAAGTGATATGAGAAAGAGAAAGATTAATAATTTCACTCCAAAATTAGGGATAACTCCAATTAAAGAAATATCTACGAATAGAGAAAGTGAAGGAGACGATGAGAGTAAGCCATAGAATGAAATAAAGAGTCAGGGTTATACACCACAATAAGGGATGATGAGACAAGTTATTTAAAAACCGGAGAACAAGTTACAATGTTAGTATCGGTTAGGACTTTCTAGCCATATAAAATAGGTTTCACAACTTAGAGTGGAGTGAGATCATCATGATGTGAAAGTGAATGAGAAGAGAAAGATTCATAATTTTACTCCAGAATTGAAGATGACTCCTATTACAGAGATATCAACGAATAGAGAAAGTGAAGGGACGAATGAGAGAAGCCATTAGAAACAAAATAAAGATTCGAAGGTTATACTACACAATTAAAAGGATGATGAGAAAAATTATTTAAAAATAGGAGAACAAGTTACAATGTTGGTAACCTTTAGTGCTTTCTAGGCATATGAAATAGGTCTCACAACTTAGAGTGGAGTGAGATCGTCATGAAGAGAAAGTGAATGAGAAGAGAAAGATTATAATATTACTCCAAAATTTGGGATAACTCCAATTAAAGAGATATCAACGGAATAAGAAAGTGAAGGAGACGATGATTGAAAGTAAGCCATAGAAAGAAAATAAAGAGTCGGGGTTTTCACCACTATAGGGTATGTTGAGACAAGTTATTTAAAAAAGGGAATTAAGTTACAGTGGTTGTGTACGTTTAGGGGTTTCTAGCCATACAAAATAGGTCTCACAACTTAGAGTGACGTGAGATCATCATGAAGTGAAAGTGAATGAGAAGAGAAAGATTCATAATTTTGCTCCAGAATTGAGGATGGCTCCAATTAAAAAGATATCAACGAATAGATAAAGTGAAGGAGACGATGATAGTAAGCCATAGAACGAAATAAAGAGTCGGGGTTATACACCACAATAAGGGATGATGAGAAAATTTATTTAAAAACAGGAGAACAAGTTACAATGTTGCTAACATTTAGGGCTATCTAGGCGTATAAAATAGGTCTCACAACTTAGAGTGGAGGGAGATCAACATGAATAGAAAGTGAATGAGAAAAGAAAGATTAATAATTTTACTCTAAAATTAGAGATAACTCCAATTAAAGAGATATCAACGAATAGAGAAAGTAAAGGAGACGATGAAAGTAAGCCACCACAATAAGGGATGATGAAACAAGTTATTTAAAAACAAGAGAACAAGTTACAATGTTGGTATCGTTTAGGGCTTTCTAGCCATATAAAATAGGTCTCACAACTTAAAGTGGAGTGAGATCATCATGAAGTGAAAGTGAATGAGAAGAGAAAGATTCATAATTTTACACCAGAATTGAGGATAACTCCAATTAAAGAGATATCAACGAATAGAGAAAGTGAAGGAGACGATTAGAGTAAGCTATAGAACGAAATAAAAAGTCGGGGTTATACACCACAAATAAGGGATGATGAGAAAAATTATTAAAAATAGAGAGAACAAGTTACTTTGTGGTAATGTTTAGGGCTTTCTAGGCGTATAAAATAGGTCTTACAACTTAGAGTTGAGGGAGATCATCATGAAGAGAAAGTGAATGAGAAGAGAAAGAGTAATAATTTCACTCCAAAATTAAGGATAACTCCAATTAAAGAAATATCAATGAATAGAGAAAGTGAAGGAGACGATGAGAGTAAGCCATAGAAAAAAAAAAGAGTCGGGTTATACACCACAATAAAGGATGATGAGACAAGTTATTTAAAAATATGAGAATAAGTTACAATGTTGGTATTGTTTAAGGCTTTCTAGCCATATAAAATAGGTCTCACAACTTAGAGTGGAGTGAGACCATCATGAAGTGAAAGTGAATGAGAAGATAAAGATTCATAATTTTACTTCAGAATTAAGGATAACTCCAATTAAAGAGATATCAACGAATAGAGAAAGTGAAGGAGACGATTAGAGTAAGCCATAGAACAAAATAAAGAGTCGGGGTTATACACCATAATAAGGAATGATGAGAAAAATTATTTAAAAACAGGAGAACAAGCTACAATGTTGGTAACATGTAGGGCTTTCTAGGCATATAAAATAGGTCTCACAACTTAGAGTGGAGGGAGATCATCATGAAGAGAAAGTGATGAGGAGTGAGAAGATTAATAATTTTACTCCAAAATTAGGGATAACTCCAATTAAAGAGATATTAACGAATAGAGAAAGTGAGGAAATGACGATGAGAGGTAAGTCATAGGAAAGAAATAAAGAGTCGGGGTTTTATACACCAAAATAAGGATGATGAGACAACGGTTATTTAAAAACCAGAAGGAACAAGTTACAATGTTGGTATCGTTTAGGGGTCTCAAGCCATATAAAATAGGTCTCACAACTTAGTGTGGAGTGAGATTATCATGAAGTGAATGTGAATGAGAAGAGAAAGATTCATAATTTTACTCTAGAATTGAGGATAACTCCAATTAAAGAGATATCAACGAATAGAGAAAGTGAAAGAGATAATGAGAGTAAGCCTTAAAACGAAATAAAGAGATATGTACGAGTCAGTACCGGTACGTTTCGGTACCGTATCGTTTGTACCAATGCTCATCCCTACTTACAGGTGTCTAATTTAAAAAAAAAATGACTTATCATTTGATTAGCAATAAAACATTGATCATTAGGTGTGTAATAATCATGAGGCAACTTTTGCAGAAAGGCATATGAACTCAAGACAAAAAGTTTTAAAAACCCTACAATTGATATTATAAGCTTTTCAAAGTTTGACAAACAATCGTACTTGATAAACTAGTGGATGACCAAGTCTCCTCTTTTAAGGGCAAATGACAACTATGGAAACCCAATTTAATAAATGAAAAGAAATCTTTACTCATCATAAAATCAAAAAGTACCTTTTCAATCTATCGCTCTCTGCACAAATAGCATCCAGGTTTGTTTTCCTTCCTATATAGAAAAAAAGTGCAAATTATCAGCCATCAAAACAAATCAACTTAGAATACAATCATTTGAAAACATGTACTTCTCTATTTAATAATTATTGCAAGCGCAGTAGTAGCAATTTTAACTAAGATTTTGCATGTAAAACTAAAACATAAAAATTAGATTTGTCTACTATAATCACATCACTAACAAAATATTTTATTTAGTAAAGGAAAACGAAAAGTGAGAACTTTTGCATTTCAAAAAAAAGAATCTTTCCTTATTAGGTATGATGCTTCAAAAATTTTATTATTTTTGAATATATGTTTAATTAAAAAGCTTAAGTACTTCTAAAATTGGCATTATTTTAGTGGAGAAATCTGATAAAGAAAAAAACACATAAAAATATATGTGTCAAATTTATAAAAACAAAAACTTGAAAAAAAAGATGAGGTAATTAATAAAACTTTAGTGGTTTAATTTTAAATAAATTGTATAGAGTCTAGAGATAAGCTAGTAAGCTTAATACGTAAGGCTTTTATGCTTATCGGCTTGAGCTTTAAAAACTTAAATAGCCATAAGCTCTACAAATAAGCTTATAGGAAGTTTTGATAACCACATAAGTCCCATAATCCGAACAAAAAAGCTAAAGTAATATATAAATTCAATAAAACCAACAAACTAGTAACTCAAAACAAATCACATTATAAAACATTGCGAACGAAACACTAACTAAAAACATAAAAGCATACAATATAATCTTTTTTTAACAAAAAAACTTTACAATATCATAATTAAAGAACATATTATAAATAAATTATAATATAACAAATTATCTTTATAAGATATGCGGTTTTGCGTTTACTCACATAAGGGCGGAAAGTAATTCCTTATTATCATCCCTAAGACGACAGGTTTCCTTAGGAAGATTTTTATCAGCACCCGTGGATGTAGTTGTTTTGTTAGCCATGGTGTCTTTCTTTTCATGGTGTTTGGGGTAGGTTTATACAAGGGTATAGGCTTTATGGGTTTATATGACTAATTGCGCCACGGTTTTGGATTTTTTGGCCAAAAGGTTTTGCAACAAATCTTTTAAATGTAGAAAAAGTTCGTATTTTCAAAAAATGATTTTTTTTCTTTATTTAGATTTTTATATTTAACTGTAGAAAGATAATAAAAACTAAATATATTAATTTGGCCAAATTTGATAAAAATTTCACTACTCACGTGATTATAGCAAGGTTGTAAAAATCACTCGACGGTATCTCGGCAGTCGACCACCTTTAAGCAATAAATCGGTCTTGGTGTCGATTTATCGGTTTCTCGACGGAGACCCTAAATTATAAAAAAAAAATTACAAAAATATATATTAGCAATATTCTAACAAAATAAGTCAATATGGACTGATATTGACCGGTATTGACCAAAAGTTTGACTGATATTGACCGATATGGACCGATATTGAACAAAAAGTTTGACAGATATTGACCGACTTTGACCGATATTTACCAAAACCGATATACATGACCGATTATTGAAATCTCGTATCGGTTGACCGTCGATAATCGATATAACCGATATATCGGCCGCCAAGACCGATATTTACAACAGGATTATAGGCATAAACTAATTACCATTTTTATTCAGATTTTGATCATTTTAACTTATTTAAAAACCTTTGTTTGCTTTTTCTTTGTGAAAGAAAATCATATGTTTTCCTTTTGAACATTTGTTACTTTTGTTCAGTAGACAAGTTTTTGGTTTGAATGAGTAGGCAAGTTTTTGGTATATAGTGAATTATATAAAAGATTGACAATATTTCTTTTGTGATTTAATATGGGTTTAGTGAACACATGAACAAAATTGTTGAGTGGATTTTTGTGAAATCATATGCCAAAAAAATGAATCAAACATCTGTACTACTTGTTAATCTATCGTAATCAAATCATTAAAAAACTTATGAGTGTTTTTATTGTGAATCGTGTTCTAATCAAAAAAGCAAGTAATAAATGATATTTCTTTGAACAAAAGTTATAAATGTTCAAAGGAAAAACATGATTTTGTTTCACAAAGAAAAAGAAAAGGAATGTTTTTAAATAAGTTAAAATGATCAAAATTTGAATGAAAATGGGTAATTTGTTTCTGCCTATAAGCTCGTGAATAGTTAAATTTTTATAAAATTTGGCCAAATTAAGAAGTATTTAGTTTTTATTATTTTTCTACATTTAAATATAAAAATCTGAATAAAGAAAAAAATCATTTTTTTGGAAATACGAACTTTTTCTACATTTAAAAGATTTATTCGAAAACTTTTGGCCAAAAAATCTAAAATCGTAGCCCAATTAGTCATTATAACCCCAAAAGACGTCATGGCTGACAAAACGATTACATCCATAAAAATCTTCCTAAGGAAACCTATCGTCTCGGTGATGATTCTAAGGAATTACTTTCTGCCCTTAGACGCAAAACCGCTTAACTTTTAATAAAATTGTTGTACATTAGTTTTTGTATAATATCTTCTTTTAATTTTAATATTGTATAGTTTTTTTTTGTTAATAATAGACTATATATTATGTTTTTAGTTAGTGTTTCGTTCGCAATGTTTTGTAATCTGATTTGTTTTTGAGTTGCTAATTTGTTAGTTTTCTTGAATTCATATATTACTTTAGCTTGTTTGTTCGGAATATGGGACTTATGTTTTTTTTTAGAACGGCAACTATTATAAAACCAACTAGCAAGAAGCTAAAAAAAGAATTAAAAAGAGATCAAATTGGGGTTGTTGCAAATCAAACTATCCCAACTAAATGTACAATTATCTAGAAAGGCACCAAGTTGAAAGAGCGCGAACACAATATCGTCAAAAATTACATCTTTACGAGGGGCTTTGACGAGAAGAGAACTGATACGAAGACTTTCATAGCTCCAAACAAGTTTATAAAGAATCCTTCCAGCAAATCTTTAACTTTAGGAGCTTAATCTGATGGAATTGAAACCAAATTAGCCAAACACATTTTTGAACCAAGGGGCGTCCATGATAGATTCCACTGCGGCCATACGAGCCTGACGATATCCGTTATGCAATCTGCAACTTGAAGAAACAAGTTGCGAGGAATCTCCCCCCCCCTTCCTGAGCAGAGGAGCAAAGCGGACATAAAAGATCAGAAACTAGGACACCACGATGTTGTAAATTGGATCGAGTAGGCAACCGATCCAGGAAAACCTTCCAAGCAAAAACATTTATTTTTATTGGAACATATTTAACCCATCGAGTAGCAGTAGGGGCTTTCGGCAAGAAACATCATCAAGAAGAATGCGAACATCTTTGACCCGAAAAACACCTTCCTCATTTAAATCCCACACCCATCTATCCTCCATATTAGACAACAATGTCCTTCAATTATATGTTTGAAAGTGCGGAAGAGCTAATTGAGAAGATTTCAATCCTCCTCTAACAGACGACGAAGAGAAGAGTTATAACGATAATTGAAGTTTATCAGCCTCGTTACAATCTTTATAATCCTCCAAAGCATAAATTCTAGTTAAAACATAACACGAAGTTGAGTGTCACCAATCCAAACTTCATTCCAAAATTGCGTGCGTAAACCATTACCCACACGAATATGACAGTGAGAAATCAGGTCCACACCGCGATCTTTAAGCATATGCACCTCCCGAATAATGGATTTCCAAGTCGAGTAACGAAACGGAGATAATTTATTCTAATGGAGGAGGTCATGCATAGACATGATGAGAACTGATACCACATCGAATTATCCGTGATATGAATCTCCAAACCCATTTTGAAAAGGAGCGCTCCTATTTAAAGCATAAAAACTGACGAGACACATAAACCTCCATATTTTTGGACGCAAGAACCTTGGCCCATTGGTCACCACTATTTTCTCCTCGTCGCATTAAAACACCATTGAAAATTTCTACGTATGGGACTCCATGTTTGTAACAACGACTTAGGAACTTTATAGAGGACATATTATAAATAGGTGTCGAACCCATGAACGACTTTTAAAAGAGTAAGCATTACTCCAACAGATAAAGTTTTAAGTTTCAATTAGATAGACGAGCCTAAGTTTACAATCGTATCGTCACATGCCTGGGATTCGAGCTATTAGCCTCCAACCATTCACCCCTATAGTATTTAAAGGGTTTTTATAGTTAGAACAAACCCAAAATATAAAGTGCAGCATTAACTCCTCACTTCGAATACGACTCCAAGAGGTGGACTTTTCTTAAGATTGATCGAGAGGCGGAGACAACAAGAAAAACAATGAAGAATGTGAAGTAATACCAGATAGATTAAGCAATAGACACTCACCAATTTAAAAACCGCATCATCCTGCATAAAAAGATGGGAATATTAAGAGACGAACAATTTTGATGCCCTAAAAATCCCCGCCTCGAGGGCCCTAGATAACGAAAGCTGAGGAGACTCATAATTAAGATAAAAAGGTATATGGGGCCAAAGGATCTCTTTGCTTCAAACTCACAATGAAATTGGATTTCGGACGTTTGGACTACATTAAGGAGGACCCGAAGCCTACCAGGAGTGAAACAACCCCGGATACGAGCACCATTTAGAACCGAAACCAAATGGCTCTGAAGCACATCTTTTAAAAAATCCCACTTATCGAAATCATAAGCCTTGGCAAATCCAATTTAGAACACCATGGCTTGTTGTTTCTTATGCTTGCACCAACGAAAGTAATTCGTTTATGAATAAACGAGCCATCAAGGTATTTGCCTATAGGAAGAAACGCCCGTTTGAAACATCCGATTTAAGACTAGAGATGATCGACGAAAGTCGAGTGTCTAATATCTTTGCGTGACACCTTTGTAAAGACTCCGATCAAGCTAATTGGACGATATCATTTACGAACATTAGGATCTGGTTTTTCGGAATGAGAGCATTGAAAGAGGGTTGCATCCTCTAGAAAAATGAACTAGATCGAAAAAACCATTCCAAGTGCACAAAATCAGATGACCTAAAGTGTCCCAGAACTTTGAAAAAAACTCTCAAAAGTGAAACCGTCTGGTCCAGGAGATTTATTCTCTCACAGCCCCACCAGCATTAGCACTTATCTCTGAAGATCGGACTCTCCAACATGTCCAGAACTGATCAGAAGACAATTCGATTAGGAAAGTGTTGTAGTTATAGTTTACATTCTGTTGGCTAGCCGGGCTCGAAACCGATTAGCAAAATGCAAACGAAATTATTCTTGACACGCAGGTTCATCCCACCCTGTCGCCTTCCAACCATAACACCTTTAATAGCCAAATTCACTCGTTTACGATTAATGATTCCATAAAAAAATTGAGTTTTCATCGCCCTCAATAGCCTACTGAATCTTAGCCTTTTGCATATAGTCACGAGCGTCGAAAGACTTAATATCATGTATTTTTTTTTTTTTTAATAATCTAACCGCTGTCGAAGAAGGTTCATCATTTACGCCCCCTTGTATCAATAACTTTGTCAATATGGACACAGCTTGGAACGGAGATCCATCAAGTACAGACCAGGATTAATTCTTTTTGCAATCATTAACCCATGAACGTATCTCCATTTTTCAGGATTTGTAATTTATTCTTGAATCGAAACCATCTTATTTTATCATCAAGATCATATTAATTCCAATGTTTCCATCACCATTGATCGATGCCCTGTTAAACTAAACCATGAGTGGTAAACGAAAAGGGGAAGGCCCATAATCAGTGACCACTTCCCGAAGTAAGATTGGTCTATGATCCGAGAGTGACTGTCAGCATCCCCAGAAGCATCCTGGTGATCTGGAATCCTAGCATCTGGTGTTGGCTGTCTAGCTCTCTGCAGCCCTCGCAGTGCTAGCAACTCGGTCTGCATGTCGCCCATCTCTCGTCTTATGTCTCTCATCAGTCGGAGAGTCTATACCGTCTGCTCCTGACGCCTACTGTCAGTCTTTCGAAGCGTTGCCATCTCAGCCTGTTGCATCTGGAAATGAGTCTCATATACCTGGTGCTGTGTCTAAATGAGAGTACTCTGCAGTTGTAGCTGTGCCTGATGTGCTTGGATATGGGTCTCGTGTGCACATGATCACGGTGGGTCTGAAGCTCCTGATGGGTCGCCTGACTCAATCCTATCGAGTGAGCCCAAGCCTCTCGAGAAGCATAGGCCTCCTCCTCCACAATCCATACTGTCTCTTGGAGAGTCATCCTATCCCCCATAAGTAAGTCGACCCGCTGTGAGTCCATAGCGACTCGCTGTGATATACGAGTCCTACCATCCTGAGCATCCTCTAGTAAAGCATACAAGTCCTGTGTATCACGCTCATGGAGCTCAGCAAGCTCTGTAACCCTAGTATTGACCTCTCCCACGGTCATAGGTGCTATCTCAGGAACTGCCTCGGCCGGATCTACCCAAGTATCCCTAATACCATACCCAACCTCACTAATCCCCTGTCGTCTCGCTTCAGCATCTACTGTGCTGACAAACCCATAATCTACCCCTCGACCTCCTGTAGGTCTAGCAGTAGAACTCTCTTCGATCTCGTACCTGGAGCCTAGAGCAAACAAGCACGACCTCTTGCGAGGTGGCTGCTCGGACTCGGGAATATCATCCCTACGGTCAACAGGTGGTGGTAGGTATAGAGATGGTGGTAGTGGTGGTAGTGGAGGTGATGGTAGTGCGGCAGTAACCGCATCAACAAGGGCCTGAGTGGAGGCTATCCTGAGTGTCTGGATTTGGGTTGGACACCCAGATGATGGTAGTAATGGTGATGGCACAGGTGGTGGTGATGAAAGTGCAGGTGGGGCCGTGCACCTAGCAAGGCGCTCTCCTGCAGAGGGTGGTGATAGTGAGATAGGTGGTGATGGTGATGGAGTAGTCATGGCTAGAAGTCTCTCAACTTCTGCCTCTGGTGGAAGGGATATGGAAGCCTGAAGCCGGACAGTGATCCTAGCTCCAGTGGTAGAAATGTCAGTGGAGGGTGGTGGTATAACAGGCTCTGTTCCCTCAGGTGGGGAAACAAGCTCAACAGTAGGTACAACGACAGCAGAGTCGGCCAGAGCTAAGTGTTCCTCCTCCTCTTCCTCGTCCTCCTCGTCCCCATCCTCATCATCGGTGAAGAATTCTAGTAATCTTCTTATCAAACCAAGAACAAGAGTGAGATGTGGGTTGTGATGTTAGAGATAGAATGGATGGAAAATGGATGAAGTGTATTATGATGAAATGTTACAAATGGAACAACCAACCCTCTCCAAGGCTAGGAGAGGGGCTTATATAGGTCTTAATGTGGCCGGCCCATGGGTTCTAATGGGCTTCCCATGGGTCTTGGGCCGGACTAGATTAATAATCTAATTATTATATAAACTACGAGCTAAGACTGTTACAACTTGGAAGTGACCGACACTTTATGTGTTTCCAACAATCTCCCCCTAAGGGAGGTCACTCCATTTTACAAAACTTTAAGCCTAGCATACTATGCTTTGTCTTTTAGTCTTTAGCTCGTCCTTTTGACTTTCTCTTGTGAATATGTTGTAGTGATCATTGATTTCTGGATTGAGCTTGTTCCTTGAACTTGTATTTGACATTGTGATCTTGAGCATCTTGAGATCATCAACCAAGCACAATCTCTTCGCCATCTTGAAACTTTGCCATCTTGTGAACTTGCGACTTCTGGACCGACATGCTCATACCTTTCTTGATTTGTTGATTTGGAAAGCTTTAATGTTGCATCTTTCTTGAAATTCTTTAACTTTAACACTTCGTCACTTCGAGAAAGACGTTCGGTATCAGAGTGACGGAAACTTCTTTGAACTTCTTTGACTTTAATACTTCGTCACTTCAAGAAAGACGTACGGTATCAGAGTAGCGGAAGTCTTGAAACATGTACTTGAGCTTTCATGATGTCTTTATGTTTTGTCGGTCGGGTATGAGCATGTGGCTATAGATCTTGTGAGTCAGCTGGAATCAGGTACCTCCACCTCCATCTTTAAGTATCCTGCATTAAAACAGTTAGCAATAAAGCGGGGGGACGAATATGGCTTTGTCATTCGCCCAGGTTTGGTTGGAGTAACCTACATTAAAACAGTTAGCAATAAAGCGGGGGGACGAATATGGCTTTGTCATTCGCCCAGGTTTGGTTGGAGTAACCTTTAGATCCGTGAGGATCGACCTGTGATAAGATAGATTCAATTTAAGAAGAATCTTCTTGACAGGATTTCCAGCTGTAGTATTGAATCTTTCTAACACATAAGTATTAGATTCATCGTACTCAGCATGTTCTCATTATCGAAACATCTCAAAGCAGACAACACGATAAGAGTGAACCAGTGAGTTACTATCTCACTGATTGATATAGAAAATTGATTTGAAAATCAATCGGTGTATCACTTACAAAATTGTTTTTGTGACAC
>BQNB010137832.1:0-17792 GCA_026074375.1 Tanacetum coccineum
TTCGAAGAATTAATAAGCTTAAATCTATTCTGTGAGAATCAATTTCAAGACTTTTAAAACTATGAAAGAATTTCCAAACATTCGTACGTATGTGTACCTCGACTTATTTTGAAAGATTGTTTTAAAAGATTATTTGATGACACGTTCTCCCCCTCAAATAATGACCCGTTTTCTATTTAAAGAGTTGTAGTCATAGTTTGAGTGGTTGAATTAGCTTTTAAATCTTTTTTGTGAAATTCCTTAAAACACTGATCCATTGTAAAGACAACTTTTTACCACCATGGCTAACACAAATAATTTTTGAAGAATCATAGAAGAAAAATTATTTGGTTAAAAAGAAGACTTCTCTTCTTTATCAAGAAATAATGCACTGAAACGTACATTAGATCGAGGGTGCACGGATATAAAGTAATCCATGCCCGGGAGAACTTAATCACCCGTTGATAGGAACAACCGTCTTTTTGGCGACATGCTTTCCTCATTTTGAAGAGCGGGTTGCAGTCAGAAATAACTGCAAGCCATTAAGACATGTTTTGAAAAGTTTGAACTTCCGTTCGAGCTTCATTTAAAGACCCGTGTCATTATTGAATGAAATTTCTAGGTCCGTAAATGTTATCGATAAACAGAAGACATGTCTTGAAAAACTATTTTTTTGGTATTTTCTATTTTCTGATTTTTATGGTTTTTGTAGGTTTTATATTTTTGTATTTTCTTTTTGGTTTTAAAAAAATGAACATATATACATAGGATACATGAAGCAAATCCATTACTCATCCTTGTCATCCTGAAGACGTTTGAGTGTCTCTGGCTTCGTACACTTCATGCCAAGCCGCGGGAGAATGAATTCAAATCGTTCTCTAGGCAAAGCCTTAGTGAAGATATCCGCGAGTTGATACTCCGTCCTTACAAAATACAGCTCAACTACTCCATTCTCTACTTGTTCTCTAATGAAATGATGTCGGATGTCGATGTGTTTAGACCGAGAGTGCTGGACATTGTTGCAGCAGAGAGCTATGGCACTTTTGTTGTCACAATACAGAGGTACATGATTGTATGCAAAGCCATAATCTGACAACTGAGACCTCATCCACAGAATTTGTGCACAGCATCCAGACATAGCAATGTATTCAGCCTCTGTTGAAGAGATAGATGTGCTAGTTTGCTTCTTTGATGACCAGCTCACTAACTTATCACCAAGGAACTGAGCACTTCCAGATGTGCTTCTTCGTGTGTCTTGACAACCTGCATGATCTGCATCTGCGTATGCGGTTAGTGCCATGGCGGTGTCTTTCGGATACCAAAGACCCATGTTGATGGTGCCTTGGAGATACTGAAAAACCCGTTTAACTGCATCAAGGTGCTTTTAGTGGGCTTTGATTGATATCTAGCACACATGCACACATCAAAAACTAGGTCAGGTCTACTAGCTATGAGATACATCAGGGATCCAACCATACTACGATATCGAGTCTGGTCAACAGGGATCCCGGATAGGTCCTCATCCAGTTTTAGTCGCTCCACCATGAGAGTGTCTACAGGGTCACTCTTATGAAAATCAAATTTCTTTAAGATTTCATTAGCATATTTAGATTGGTTTATGAAAATGCCTCTGGGATTCTAAGAAATTTGTAAACCTAAGAAAAAGGACATTTGACCCATCATCGACATTTGAAATTTAGAGCTTATTTCATTAGAAAAACGGTCACAATCTCTAGGATCAGTCGAGGCAAATATAATATCATCAACATATATTTGAACATGAAGAGTGTGTTTGCCTGTTGTCTGAATAAATAGAGTTGGATCAACCACACCCTTAGAGAATCCATGAGCCAGAAGAAACCTCGACAGAGTGTCATACCACGCCCGTGGTGCCTGCTTCAAGCCGTAAAGTGCCTTCTTCAGACGATAGACGTGATTCGGATGATCTGGATCAACAAAGCCCTTTGGTTGGCGGACATAGACTTCTTCTTTAAGCTCGCCATTTAAAAATGCAGTCTTCACATCCATTTGATAGACCGTCATGTTTTTGCTGGCAGCATTAGCAATGAAGATTCTGATAGCTTCAAGTCTGGCAACCGGGGCGAAGGATTCCTCAAAATCGATACCCTCCTCTTGACGATATCCTTTTGCTACTAATCGTGCCTTGTTTTTCAACACATCACCATACTCGTCAAGTTTCACCTTGTATATCCACTTGAGAGCAATAATCATGGCACAGTCTGGAGGTGGTACTAATTCCCATACTTGCAGTCAATCAAATTTATGGATTTCTTCTTGCATGGCCTCAAACCAACAATCTTCAGTGATAGCAGATTTGAAGTTTTTCGGTTTGACTTTCGATAATACATAATTAAAGAAGCACCACAAGGCATCGGTAGAAAGCATCGGCTAGAACAAAATCTCCAATTCTTTGTTGGTAGGAGGTACATAAGGTCCTGCAGGAGGAGGATTGGGTACGAGCCCTAAACTGATAGGTCCAGGAGTCAAAAGCTTAGGTGCGGGTCCTGGACTGGAGTGCACATGAACCATTTACCCAGTCACCTCATCGAATGTAACGTGAATGGTTTCCATGATTTGGCGGGTTCGTTTGTTGTAGATTCGGTAACCCTTCCTGTTTGGTGCGTAACCAACAAAGAACCCAATGTCTGCTTTAGCCTTCAATTTGCCAAGATCTTCACTATCGTTAGTTGGGTAGCATAGCGCACCAAAGACACGAAGAAAAGAAAGATCCGGTTTCTTGTCATGCACAAGTTCATACGGGGTTTTGTTGTGAAGAGTATGTATTAGGGATCGGTTTTGGGTGTAACAGGCAGTAGCAATAGCTTCTGCCCAAAGAAACATTGGAGCCTTGGAGAAGATCAGCATAGTCCGAGCAGCTTCCACAAGAGTGCGGTTCCGTCGTTCGACAACGCCGTTCTGCTGAGGAGTTCTCGGAACAGTTTTCTCGTGAGTAATGCCGACACTTTCATAGTAAGCAGTTAAGTCTTTATTGACAAATTATGTGCCATTATCAGTGCGAACATTCCTGACCGTCTTGTTGAGACCGACTTGTAGTTGTTTTAGCAGTTTGACAACAAACTCTGGAGTCTCGTCCTTTGATCTCAAAAACTTCACCCATGTAAACCTTGAATAGTCATCAACTATTACAAGAATATATTTCTTCCCATTAATACTCTGCACTCTCATCGGTCCGCATAAATCCATGTGAAGGGTGTGTAGAACTTCCATAATGGTGTTAACCATTTTGGGTTTGTGGGTTGCTTTCCTGCTCTTTCCAAGTTGACATGCGGAACACAGATGATCCTTTTCAAACTTCAACCTAGGTAAGCCTCTAACAAGATCTTTACGAGCAAGATCATTTAAGGTACCGAAGTTTAAGTGATTCAAACGGCGATGCCACAACCAGGATTTGTTCTTTCAGGCTTTAAACAGTAAGCAAATGAGAGAGGACCTCATCATGTCTTCAACAGATATGGTGTATAAGTTCGTGCCACGACTGCCTTTAATAAGATTGACACCATCTAAATCTCTAACGAAACATGTGTGTTTTCTGAAGGCAACTTCAAGATCGGAGTCGCAAAATTGACCAACAAAGAAAAGGTTGTGACCAAGTCCATCCACATAGTATACCCTGAAGATCACACTGTCACCAATTACATAATCTCCATAACCTATAATTGCACCAAAATGATCATTTCTAAATCTAGCAGTCCCGATAAACTTTTTCACAAAATTCCTGAGCCGTAAGCGATCTCCAGCCATATGTTTTGAGCAGCCTGAGTCCAAATACCAAAGGATGATTTATATGACCTGCATTTGAACAAAGACGAAAATGGAGAGTTTGAAAAATTGGATCCCTAATTACAGTTGAGGTCCTGTTGGTTAGAGCAAACAAGATGATATTCCGCAAGAGTGTTATTTCCCTGTGGGTCAGCGGGCATGATACCATGATTAAGAGCAGTAGGCCTAACTAAAGGGCACTTTCCTCCTAACAGGATTAGTCTACCAGTGGGCTTCCATTGTTTTACAAGCACTACTTTAGGTTTAGTATTCCTAGTTAAAGGGCATTGTGCACCTAAAAGGAATATTCTACCAGTAGGCTTCCAATGATATCCCACGGTGGTAAATAATTTGCTTGTGAGGTTCCATGTTTGTTTAACCTGTTTGACTCTCCAAAATTTTCTGACTGGGGGTGGTTTGGAAGACTTCAATGAATTTTTAACACATTTATCATGATTAAAGGAAATAATTTTTAACAAGCACTTCAAGGGGGTGGTTTGGAAGTCTTGCAAAGTGAATTAGAATTCGTATTAGATACAGTACGCCTAACGCTAGTACTTGAATCAACATGATTCTTTTTGCTCAGTTTAGATTTATTTTTCCTATGGTGGTCTTCTACTTTCTTCTCGGGCTCACTGTTAGCTGGCAAGGTCTTATCATTTATTTTGTTGCTCTTAGACTGAGACCTTCTAGCTTTAGTGGCATTGCTTACTCATGTAGAATGAATAATAGGAACATTAGTCTTTTGAACTGTTGGGTGCTTAACATGGTTTATTGTGTTGTTGCCTGATGTTTCTAATGGGTAAGCAAAGGTTACGTGCTTTTTCCTGGTAAAAGATGTAGTAGCAATAAATTTATCACGTTTGTTATCCGCTTTAGGACATGAGGCATTCACATATTCTAATAATTCCTAAGAGTGTTTAGTGTAAACGCAGACATACTCCAGACTGTTATCAGAAGGTCGGTTACTTCTAGCCTCTTTGACTATCTCACAAAGTGTATCTAAAGTATCCTTAAGGCGGTGGAGATAACCGTTATGAACACTCCTATTGTTTCTCAAAGGTTGAGGAAGAGGGTCGACATCAATCGCATGCTTTTTAGAAACAGAATCCTTTGGTGTTGCAACATCGCTAGTGACGCATGGCAGCTTCCCCTTGAGTTGAGTCTTTAGATTCTTAATTTTGGTTTGTAAAGAAGTTGTCTTTTCAATGGTTTTAACACGCGTTATTTTAATGGAGTTAAATAACTCTTGATAATGTTGTTTAACCTTTTCATTTTTAGCTTTAAAATTTTCTAGTCATTCTTGCAAAGCTGTGACAGTTTCTTTTAATTGTAAGTTTTGAGAATCTAGAGACTTATAATCAAGGTGGTGCATCTCATCACTTTTGTTAGCTTTCAATTGGGAAATTTAAGCTTTCAACTTACGGATAGTGTTTTTGTGACCTTGAATCTGATCATCCCGTTTACCGAGTTCAAAAAATGCATCAAATTCAGGAACATCCTTAGATGACTTGGATTTAATGTTTTCGAGATTTTTTTTAAGATGTTGATACTTTAATTGTAAATTAAGGTGAGAAATCTCTAATTTTGAAAAATCCTTGACCATGGTATTATGATCATCATTTTAAATTTTTTCAAGTAATTTGGAATTCTCAGCTTCAAGATCAACAACACAATTCATTGCAACATTATAAGCAATAGATAATTCATGAAATCGAGATGCACTCATAACAGAATCAGTAGCAGTATAAAACACATCATGGGCAATACAATTAGCAATCGAAGTCTCATTTGTGATGAGAAGGTTTTTCCATTCAATCTTACCACTCTTTAAGGCAATCACATTCTGGTCCACCTCAGCCTCCAAATTTTCAAAAACTACTTTCATTGCCCTAACTTATTTAACAAGTGACTTTTAAACTTCGGCAAATGTTCTTTAAGTAGATTGAAAAATGGAATGACTTCGGTTAAATAGCACTGTTTGAGTTGTTCAAAACCCCTTTCCCCTTCAGTTATTCATGTTGGTGTAATCCATTTCTTACACGTTTTCTCAAAGTCCCAAAAAGTTAAGTAATTACATACAGACCAATATTTACTTGACTTGTAGTAGGAAGCGTTCGGGGGACCAGATGGACAGGAGTATTGGGTGGATACACTGTCGCAGGTGGGAGAACTGGCAGGGTTGAGGTTTTAGCTTTAAGATCTTCGGCCTTCTTTTCCTTTATTTCATTAGACCAAAATACTTGTTCAGGGGTTAGTTTGGTCTGTGGAGTGAAGGTGGCCATAAAGTTTTCCTTGGAATAGTTAGGAGGGATAATTTTAACCTTCTTTTCCACACACAAAGTCATTCATTTTCTCATTCATTTTAATTCTTGTGGTCTCAGCTAACTCTAGGTCTTCCTCAGATGATGTAATAATTACAGGGACATGATGCGTCTTAAGAAGTTCATCACCATCATACAGTGCCGGTTGAGCCTTTTTGGCCTTCCTGAGGTAGAAAAGGGACACGTATGGCCATTACAGCATCTTGGTCATACAACTTTGTAGGTTTTAGTATCATATGAACAGTTTGAATGCATTGATCTTGTGAATATAACTTATTCTCGAGTTTATCTTTTAAATTTTTCAGATTTGAAAAATCAGATAGGAGTTTGGATTCTTTCTGTTTGAACACTTGTTTTAAGGCAGTTACAGTTTCTTCAATTATCTTGTTGTTCTGAATGGTTGAATTAAGTTGTAACTTTACAGAATGAAGTTCCTTCTTAAGATTTTCTTCCTTTTTATTGCGGTCTCGAATAAGTATACTTATTTGTTCATCCATTTTTCATTCACGTAGTGTCAGTTTAAACTTAGCGCGTTGTTCATAAATCGCAACTTGTTCCTTATAGATATTGAGTTCAGTGGCCAAAGGGTCAGGAGGAACGTACGCATCATTATCATGCAACACATATGCATCATTTAGAACAGAAGATGCACTACTTGATACAACAGAAACGTCATTGACCGTCAAATATTGTTCATATGGAATAACATTACTATTACTCATATCAGCACTAGTTGATTCAATAACATTTTTCTGTTGTACTTCATCATGAATCTCATGTTCGACCTGATGATTATCACTAGGATCAATAGCATTTTCCAGATCATGTACCTCAGATAAAATAGATGCATTAGATGGATCGGCTTGTAGATTTGCTGGCCCATCTGAGGACAAATTGGCCATAAAAATAGACTGAGCTGTAAGTTCATCATCAACATCTGAGTCGAAAGTATCACATTCATCTGACTGGAAGATGTTGTCCTTATTCAAAGCTAAGTCTCTAACTGGTTGATTATCCACATCCGCATTAAAAGTGTTAGTTTGTTCACCAGCCAGAAATAGTAGCTCTTCTTCATCCAGCACTGCACCATTCTCTTGAGCTTGCATTAGTAGCATCTTGTCCTTGAAGTAATCAGAATTCTATGGACGCTTCGGCTGAGTGCTGTTCCGTGCGATATGTCCAAGCTCATTACAATTATAACACTTGATCGGTTTTCCTTGACCTGCATTGGCATTCCTAGCTCTATTTTGCGCTCCCCCATTGCCTGCTGCACCATTTCCCTGAGCAAAGTTCCCCTGATTCTGATTTTGTCACCCTTGTACATTTTGAACCACTACCCGACCATCCTAAACTGTTGCTTGATTTTGAGTGTTAGACGAGGTTCGAAGTTGGTTGTTTGTCTGAGGGAGAGTTGCTTTGAATGATTGGGCAAGGAGTGCAAGTTTTTCGGTAAGAGTGTCAAGTATTTCATCAGTTTGGGTGTATCCATAGTCAAGTGGTGATGTTTCAGTAAATTGTGGATACTGATGTGATTGGACATGAGGTGACTGAAGAGGTGTTGAGGATGGTGAATATTGATGAGGCTGAACCTGTGACGATTGGGAGTAGGGTTGAACACTTGAGACAAATGCAAGTTAATCATTAGTCGTTGGAGTGATTCTTTCAATAATCAGTCAGTCTTGTGCGACATGCTTCTCATGTTGTATCAAATATGCATACAGTTGTTCATGGTTTGTCTCTTTCAGCCCTTTGTTAAGTTTAACTGCTGTCACAAACCTGTCTCATTCAGGTGACATGTTGTTCACAAACTTGGAGTTTAGCTAAATGTTAGGCATTGTCATCCTGATATTCCGTATGTCATTGTTGAGCTTGTGGAACCGGACATAGTACTCATTGATGTTTTCACCAAAAAGCATCTTGAAACGTTCAAATTCATCATACAACTAAGATTCTATGTCTTCTTTGGTGAGCTCAGATCCTGTAAGAAGCATTTTGACATTGTCCCAAATAGCTTTAGCTTCAATGTTGTGATTGCTGAGCTTGTAGATATCTTTAGGTAAACCTTGAAGCACAAAGTTGGTTGCACGGACATCAGCATCAAATCGTTTCTTGTCATTTTCATTAAGATCATCATAAGTACGAGGCCTTTCTGGTCCAAGAAGAACACCCCCCCCCCTTCAGGTGTGGTTCCAAGTGTGTCCCTGGTGGTTCCAAGCTCAAATAGACCATGATCAATTAATTGAAGAATGTAAATTCCATTTTCCTTTCCCCTACAATACAGCCGGATTCTTTGTGACCATGAGTCATAATCAGTCCTATCGAGCATAGAAGGGCGGGTATCAGAACCAGCCGCTTGAAGGTCATCGGAATTACTAGACATGATTAATTACTTGTATTATGATAAACTTTGGATCGGTACAATGATTAGTGATTGTATGTTAAAAGTGGTGATTGAGTATGTGAACTTGGTGAAATGTTGTTCAAGTTTGAAATGATTACAGGTTGAAATTAATCAAGTAGAAAGTTTTTAGTGTAAAAGTCCAAATATCCAAAAGCTCACAACTCGCTACCCTGTAACTCGCAGAAAGAGACTTGACAACTCGCTATAAAGAAACCAAATGGGCAGAGTTCCTGTTCACAAGTCGCTAGAAAAATTGTCTTCTAAAAACCTATAACTCGCTGAAAGAAACTTGACAACTCGCTATTAAGAAACCAAATGGGCAGAGTTCCTGTTCACAAGTCGCTAGAAATATTGTCTTCTAAAAACCTGTAACTTGGTATACGTAACTCGCTGGAAGAAACTTGACAACTCGCTATTAAGAAATCAAATGGGCAGAGTTCCTGTTTACAAGTCGCTAGAAATTTGTCTTCAAATAACCTGTAACTCGCTAGTTCTAACTCGCTACCTGCAAGAAAAGTTAACTTGCTGACCTAAGTCGCTACCTGCACAAGAAGACAAGTCGCTGACACAGTACTTTCTGACACACAATGTACTATTCTGACAACTTGCCAGAACAGTACCTTAACTCGCTGAGAAGATCTTTAAATAGTAACCTAACTCGCTAGGTTGAAAAACTTTATTTTTTACCTAAAAACGCCTAAAAATCACCATTTTGAATGTTTTTACTTAGTTTATTTTGCACAACTCAGTACTAGAAGGCTATAGCAACTATAAAACATAAACTTTAACATCACAAACGTCAAGATTAAAGAAAACTAAGACCAAGACTATAACCTTCAAAAACCAAACTTTTGATCTAAACTAACCAAGAAAACGCACACACAATCTAGCTAATCATCCCATGGGCTCTGATACCAATGGTAGGATATTAGATATCATAACACAAAGGAAAGAATAGGGGTTGGCCGATTATAGAGAGAGAAAGGAGAGGATTTCTAGTGAGAGAAAAACCTTATGTGTGTAGTTGATAAAATGAACAACCAACCTCTTTCCATGGCTGGAAAGAGGCTTATATAGTGAGTTACATGCCCTAGAAAATGGGCAATGGAATGAGCTTACATGTGGGTAAAGACCCGGCCCAAAAACATAAGTCATACGCTTACATTACATCTTCGAGCTATGCTATTTTAGATAATACACGGGGTGACCGAGTCTTTTTCATGAACCTAACAGTTCCACATAATTCATGCTGAAACATTTTCTACCTATAGAATTTTCATGACAAATTTTAATCATATGGTATTTCAAAGACTAAGCGAATTAGTATTTAAAATAAGGGGATAAATGTAATTAAAATGTGATCTAGAAAATAATAAGTGATCTAAAGACTCGAAGTGCTTTATACTCTAACCCACATGTGGCAAACACTTTCGATTATCGATGCACGTGTGTAAGGGGAGTTTTTTAAAAGATGAAACTTTCAAAGTGTTAAATGTTTTGATATTTTATCAAACACTTTGATTGATTTTCAAACTTTGTTTATGGTTACAATTAAATACCCAGCAACCTATTATTTCACGATGATTCTGAAGTTATAAGGTGGTTAGGTTAGGTATTAGTCCTATGATCTAACCCGAACCGGAGGGATCTACCGAAGGACAATCCATAGTTAGAAATAGTAGCATTTAGGTATGATTTGGAGAAGAATGAGAAACGGGAATAATGCCGACTAAGACATGAGTTAACATTGGAACAATCACAACAAGGTGTTAGTAATGACGTCTTGGTAAGCATTGAAGGGGTTGAAGAATGAAAAAGAAATGTATGGATAAAGGGTGAAAAGAAAAAAGCCCTCCACACACTTTAGGCAAAAACTGGGTCAATACATATGCAATCGTTTTTCACAAAGATGAATTCTGGTATTGAAGACAAGACATCATGGACCTAGTGATGCACTGCACAACCTTTCCCTGCCATTCGAGTTTCTATCAAAAGAGACTTGTCTCATTTGTCACAGAGATACATACGTTATCTATTGACATCTCACTCCGAGATTGTTGATTTTCAAAAGGTGGCAGTCTGCTCCAGCCCCCAATTACTAAAACCAAAACGCACAATTCGAGTCTAGAGCCAAGAGATCAATAAATAAATCAAATTAGGACACATTTCATGACAAACACTTGTTGAACATCATTAAGTTCACAAGATGTTAACAATAGTCCTACGCATTATCCATGTGATTCTGTCAGAACATTCAGAGTGATACTCTTTAGTATTCACAGTGATGAATGGAAATCCTTCAAGAGTCAACATCAAACAGCTATGCGGTAGGTGACTTGCAAGATTCTATATGGATCAAACTTGTGATAACTGGATATCGATTTTGGTTCAGTAAATGAATTGTGTTAGAGGATCTTATGCTTCAAGCTGGAAATCCGGTCAAGGAGGTTCTTCCAAATTGAACCTACTTGATCACAAGTCAGTCTTCACGGAACCGGAGGTATTCGCTATCAAAACTCGACGAATGACAAAGCTATATTCGTCCATATCTGTTTATTACTAACCATTTTAAATGTAGATTAAGACGATGGTGTAGCAATCCAATCTAGCAGAGTCATATTCATTACCACATGCTCATATTCAAGAATAAATGACATACATTTGGCATCAAGACTCAAGAATTAACAAAGCTAAAGTTCATAACAAAGACAAAGACTTCCACAAACTTTAATATTCAAGATCTTTCTTAAAGATATCAATACTATTAGAACAAAGATTGTCAAGGGACATTGTTAGCAAGCTTTCAAGATGATGCAAAGTATGAGCATGTTGGTCAAGATACAAGATAGCAAGATGGCAAAGTCGACAAAGACAAACAAGGATAACGATTTAAAGATCTCAGAACTAAAGACAAAGTCAAAAGACAATGACAAAGGCTTAAGATCAAAGATCACACAGCATAAAGGAACAATCCTACAACAAAGATAAAGTCTAAGAACAAGACTCAAGAACTCAAGGATAAAACAATCTCAAAGACCTTGCTTCAGGGGAGATTGTTAGCCTCAAAATATTAAATATTGTAATAGGCTAGTTACGGGTATCAGGATCGTTATTGTATATGTTACGGGCTAAAGCCCAAACCAAAGCCCAAGCCTGGCCCATTAGACAAACAAACACTGCCTAACAAAGCCTATGAAGGCCGACCTAAGATAGGGTATAAATACCCCTCTCCAAGTATGGAGAGGGTGTTGGTTCTAATTTGCATTTCCTTTTGTAAAAGTGTAACCATCCAAACACTCCTTCTTAATCTAATATTTCTTCTTTATTCCTTCTCTTTTCTTATCAATCTTCCTTCTATATTTCTTATCCTAGTAAAGTGATCATGGTTTAGATTAGATCTACATTCATGGATTTAAACATACAAATATAGGACACACTTATTATAAAATGAAAACAATCATACCAAGTGTTACACCCCGTAAATTTTAGGTCATTATTTTAAATTATTCCATTTATTATTTTGACTTTTATGCGTTACGTTTAAATTTGACTTAAAACTAGGAAGTTATCCCGCGTAAAACTGAAAATCATTATCGGATGCGTTTTGACGTCGGACTGAGCTTAGTCTATTCATATTATATGCATGATTTTATCATTTAAAGTGTTACGTTGATTACATACACTTCCATTTTTGATTTCTATGATTTTTGCGTATATTTTTCGTTTTTCGCGTTTGAGGTCAAATGAAACCCCGAAAACTTAACACCTTTGCATAAAAACGCAAAATATCAACCATTATTATTACTCTTGTCAAATTTTCAAAATTTCCCTCCCCTTAGTCTTTAAAATTTTGAAAATTACTCAAAATAAATAAAAGAACATATTAAATTTTGAAAATACCATGCATGTGCTAGTGGAAATTAAGAAAAGTGGCATTTTTGTATCCATCTCCCATGCACCAACATGAGCTTGTGACTCTTACACTTCTCTTGTCTTCTTACACCAATGGAGGACCACTAAACCACTAGCAACAATTTGAATTCAAGTCTTTTATTTCCATATGGCTAGAAGAAAATTAATCTTGGTCTCTTCTTGGCTCCTAAAACCCACAAACCACTTGGACCCTAAGGGTGTGGTTTAAGTCACTTTGCTTGAACCAAGGAATACCCTAAACACTTAAGTTTTCCTATAAATACCAAGCATTTTCACACTTTAGGGTTTTACTCATGCATTCAAGCCTCTAAAAATTTCTTCTTTCCCCTCTCCCTCTCTTGAAGCTCATGGACCAAAACACCCTTATAGGGGTTTGGTTTCCTTTGATTTCTAGAAAGATCCAAGTGTTCTAGGTTGTTAGCAAGGGTTATCTAAGGTGTTTTGAAGTGTTGGTTTATTGATTTAAAGGGTTTATATTCAAGATCAAAGTTAGGGTTTTAAGGGTTTTCATTGTTTTTTCAAGATCTAGGTTTATATAGTTTAAATCTTGTGTCTTCATCTTGTTCTTCATACTTGTGAGTATATTCTTGATCTTTCTTTTGATTTCTCTTTTGATCTTAAGTTGTTATTCAAATATAAGACTCTATGAAAGTGAAAGTGAGATGAGATCTTGTTATTTTTGTAAAAATGAAAGTAGTATGTTAATAGTTTCGTGATTAAGGTGAGATTAAGATGAAACGTGTGTTACAACAATGATGAGGTTGGGATTAGGATAGTTTTTAAGTGTGGTTTTGATGATGTATTAGTAGTGAATTGGGATTAGGACTAGACCAGGCACTATGGTGAAGTTTGGATTGATTTTTGATGTGATTTGAAAATGCATGTAGGCTATCTGAAATTTATAATGGGGTTAAGGGGTGATTAAGAATATTTTAAACTGTTAAAAGTCTAAGTGTATGGTTGTTTCGATATAAAGATTGCAAAAACAGTCTTAAAACAGGAAAGTTATGGCCGAATGAAGTTTGAAACATTTTTCGGCAAAACACTTTAATGTAGTTGCTGTTTGGAATAATAAAATGGGTTTTCAGACACTTTCGGAGATGTTTGAGCTTTTAAAATAATGGCAAAACATATAGTAACACTAGTATATTAAGTAGAAACACTGGAAGCATAGCTAACATATTGTCGGGATTTTTAAAACAAGAGACATCTAAAAATAGTAACTTTTGATATATATTAGCGAGATGGACATAGAAGTTGGGCGTTTAGGTTTAGATAGTGCGTTTATAGAAATATGGACGTAACAAATATAGGGGACAGTATTAACGTCCGTAAATCTTAAACTTTCCTTAAATGGAAACTTTCTAAATATAGTAACTTTCGGATTAATGGCGGGACTTAATGATAAACTTTATAATTTCATTTAGTACTGTTTTATTAAATAAACTAAAGCACAAACACACATGGATGTATCTTTCTCTTATAAGCGTTACGTACTTGGTTTTGTATATTCTACTTTATCCTAAGACGCGTCATCCCTTTAGGTCGCGGCTAGGCTTGTGTATCGTTTTTGTTTACGTGATAATCATTCACTCATCTTGCTAAGGTGAGTTCATAGCCCCATGTTTTTACTATTTTACTTTACTACTTTGGGGTGAGAAACATTGCTTGTTTTCAAACATTGGACACAAATGCTTTACGATTTCTTAATCCTGTTTACGTGTTGCCTAAGTAGTGTTGAAACTTTTAATGCCCGAGTTATCATGAACCGTTAATTTCTTAACTGTACGTTATGCTTAAGTGAGGGCGAGTGTTGTAAATAGATCTATTGGGACTGATAATCCCCATCCAAGTAAGTAGCGCTTACTAGATCGACGGACGTATACCATGTTGGAAGGTTAAGGTGTTGTTTTGTTAGGGCACCTGTCAAGGCAAGTTTTTTTTGGCATTATGCATGCTTCCAATCCTATTGAGCCTTGGTGTCATGAGCTTAGTGCAACGTAAATACCTTCTTATGTGATATTGTATCTATTATAATTGTAACATACATTTTGCAAACTTGTGGTCCATTCTTATTACCAATTCAAACCTATAAATTCACCAACTTTGTATTGACGTTTTAAGCATGTTTTTCTCAAGTGCTTAGCTTGGATATATTCTTGAAGTGAAATGTGGTGTCTCATGCATGCTCGGATTTTCAAGATCATTTATCTATCATTAAATATCGTTGTCTTTTAAAAACAATTTCTTAAGCTTCCGCATTCTTACTATTAAACTTATTTGAATTATGTAATGACTTAAAGTATTTTATCAATTGCGATGGTGTTTACTTTTACAAACATCCATATAGTGATTGTTCCCTTGATCTTGTGTGATGTATATTATGATGTCACTCCCTCGAACACGTATTCCGTCCAGGCCACGTTTGGGGGTGTGACATATTGGTATCTAGAGCCAAGGTTGTAGAGAACCATGTAGTATATTAGGTTTGGTATATAAATAATATGTGATCATTACATGATTTTAGTCCTTACCTATACGTGCCTTATCTTTGCCTATATATGCATTTACGTTTACCTTACGTTTAATTTGCCTTACATAGATTTTCTCGTTGGTTTTATATAAAAGTTATTTATATAAATAATAGACCTTTCCTCCAGGACATTGTGAGGGGCACAATGGTCTCTAAACGTTTCCTAAGACATCATGAGTGATACGATAATCATTAAATTTTTTTCATTAATTTACATAATACTATTTTACATAACATCGAAACTTGTCACAATCTTCTGACCCTACGTTATCGTACTATCTAAAACCGAATGCGAGTTGAGCACTTGCCCCATACTATTGAAACACCTACATCACCTCTCAACATCTCAATCTTCCTTACTTTTCACAAGTTGTAGAAGCATGCCTATTAATTCGAACGTAAGCTTAACCCATCGCCTCGTAACATTCCATTTTTGGAAACGCGACTTTAGGAACTTGACTTATTTTATTTTTCTTTTATTTCTTCTGATTTGAAGATAATGTCGGCAACAAGACAAGGAATGAGTTTTGCGGAGATTGACCAGATTGTGGCTCAGCGAGTTACTAATGCTATTGAAGCTATTGCTATCTACGAGACAAAAATCCGCATGACTCACGATCTGATGAATCAGGTCATACGACAAGAAACCATAGTAGAAAAGAATGCTAACAACAAGAGGAAGCTTGAGAACCAACCAAAGGATAACCGTGTGCCACAACAACTATCCTTCAAGAAACCGATGTGGCAAGAGCTTACACTATTAGAGCCAATGAAAATAAGGCTTATGCTGGGAATTTACCATACTACAACAAGTGTAAGTTGCATCATGTTGGGCCGTGTACTGTGAAGTGTAGTAACTGTAAGAGGGTTGGCCATATGACTAAAGATTGCAAGGCATCCGTTGTTGTGATGAACCAGAGATCCCATGTGGCAAATCTAAAGGCTACCATCACTTGCTATGAATGTGGAAGGCTGTGACATTTTAGGAATGAATGCCAGAAGTTGAGAAATTAGAACCAAGTGAACTAGATTTAGAAGGAAAAAGCTCGCGGAAACTCTAGCGTCATCAAAGACAAGACCAATGCTTAAGAAGAGATCTTCCCGCCTTACCTAGTGACCCAAGTCAAAGTCTTCTTAGACTATATTCGCATTAGTACTTTTCTATAAATTTTGTTATATTGGGTGGATGTTTTAAATTTCCTATTAATGTATGTGTCATGACGATTCCGTCAGTTACACATAATTTCTCTATTTATTTATGTAAGCTACTCCTTCAATCGTTACCATCTTATAAAATCATTTCGCTACTATCGTTTTATAAACTATTCTTGTGTCATCTCGTAAACAATGTCATTGTTATATTATAAAACATTTCACTATTTTTTTATAAACTATTTGCTATTATCCCATAAACAATTTTGTCATCATATAAACTATTTCATGGTCTTTTATAACTATTTGGTTGTCAACTCGTAAACTATTTGTTGCCATGATTATAAATCATACTATCACATTGTCAACTGCCACGTGATTGTCTCGTAAACTATTTTGATATGACCTCTTAAATTATTTTACGCAATCTTACAAAATAATCTTGTGTCATTATATAAATTATTTTGTATTCATCTTTACGAACTGTTTTGCTACCTTATAAACCATATTGTTTATATCATAAATTTTTTTAAACATAACACTAGTTTGATGAAATGAGTATTCCATCATTTGTCCTTAATTATACATAGCCTGATCACCTATGTATAATTCAGGAAGGACCATGCCATGCTGAGAGACCTTAAAATTTTGTCAATCTATCTTTACTTTTCCCTTATATTTCTTTTCTCTTCATTACAATTTCAATGGGATATTTTCTTTCCTATATTCATGTTTTGCCAATATTTTTCGTGTGTATTCATGAGTTGTGTCGGTCATGTGTATTCGTATTCATAAGCGTCATAACTAAGTAGATATTCTCAATCCTAGCATATAGGGACATCATACCCTTAGCTGAAAGACCGAATCAAGCTCCTTGTAGTCATGACAATTATGGATTGTAAGATTATAGAACGTAATGAACTTATCCTTCTAATTGGATTATAACCAAGAGAACTAGGGGAAGTTTTTCTGTTAACTTACTTTTAGTGAGTTAGAATCAGGAAGATCATGAGATTCTTGTTCCAAAGAAACTTCTAACGAACTTAAAGTTAAAGCAAAGGACGCAATTATTACAAGTATATAAAACCTATCTGATAAAAGCCTCACATCCACTGAGTTTAGCCCTTTAAGAGACATCGTCCCATCTACCGTAGACACTAAGTACTCTGTTGAGTTAGTTGACAAAAAGGTCATAGGATTCGATACTATCATTTGAGATTGTACACTAAATTTTTTAAATCATCCATTCAATAGAGACTTAATGCCTGTAGAACTTGGTAGTTTCGATGTTATCATCGATACGGATTGATTGACAAAGTACCACACCATAATCATCTGTAATAAAAAGATTGTTCATATCCCCGTAGGTGATGAAACTCTAACAATTCAAGGGAATAGGAATGATGGTAGTAGCAAACCTAGGTCAAACATCATATCATGCACCAAAACTTATCACTGATACGACAGGTTAAATTTCAAATCAACTTAACCCTGGTGCAGTCCCTGTAGCTCGTTCCCCATATAGACTAGCTTCGACTGAAATGCAAGAATTGTCTACTCAACTACAAGAACTTTCGGACAAGGGATTTATAAAACTTAGTGCCTTACCCTGGAGAGCTTCGGTTTTGTTTGTCAAGACGAAAGATAGATTTTTCAGGATGTGTATCGA
>BQNB010137833.1:0-17792 GCA_026074375.1 Tanacetum coccineum
CAGACCCCATAGTTTCAGAAATTACAAATCACCCCCTTATACTTTTAAATCACAATTTGGCTAACTAATTAATTCACAAAACCTTAATTTAATTTTTCCCAATCACAAACATAATTATTATTCAATCATTGGCATTAAATGCACCTGGAAAAAATAGCAAAACCCTAACCCTAATTCATTTTATCACTTTTCTTTCCTTTTCTTCTTTATTCGAAAATCGGCAAACAAAGGAAAATCCTAAAAAATTATTTTGAATCTTTCCTAAAATTTTCCAACAATTTATCTGAGTTATATGAGATATGAACAACCTTAGAAAAATATAAAATCAAATGTACAAATAGTTTTTAAGCCGATTTCATAATTAACTAAAAATTAGGGTTTCGAACATGATTAAATTATTTCGACCAATATCAAATGCATGAACATTTTTCCCAGGTATATTATGGATTAATATGATGATAAATGAGATATAAAAATACCTTTGATGATTCTTGATGATTTTATGATTTAATAGTACCCGGTTGCTTAATTCGAACCAAATAATAACCACGATCGAACCAATCACTCCACAAACTTCCCACTATTTTTCCCACACTCCTTGACCTTCAAATCACCTTAGAAAAATCGTTCTTGCCTTGGAAAAATTTTGTGCCGTCACTTTTGGATTTTAGGGTTTTCGGTGGTGTTGTTTTTAGTGATTTAGCAAATGAAAATGTAAAAGAGATATAATAAAAGATTTGGCCGAGTTTTAGGGTCTTTCAAAAGAGATTAATTCAGATTATAAGACTTGCCAATTTAATTTGTATTTATCCTATTTTATTTTATTTAATTTGTATAATATAAGTAATTAAATATACATATAATTCGGCAATAAATGATTATACAAATATTAATAATTTTTCTTACATAATATAAAGTATTTTAATCTTACAAAAATTCCATAATTGTCATAAGTTGTATTTTTATAATTTCTAACCTTTAAATGAATTTTATTTATGCTTTTATGAATTTTCTTGCATTAGGGGTATTTTGGTAATTTTACACTTGTTGAGATTTTTAGGTTTTACAACTTCTTCCCCTCTAAAAAAAAATTTCGTCCTCGAAAATTGAAATGAACCGGAATGAAAACGAAATGAGAACGAAACGAAAACATACCGAACTAGACAAAGAAATGAGGATAACTAGCTCGCATAGACTCTTCGGTCTCCCAGGTAGCCTCACGCTCTGGGTGATTCTTCCAAAGAATCTTCACAAAAGGAATAACTTTGTTTCTCATGACTCTCTCTTGACGATCCAGAATGGATTCAGGTTCCTCGGACAAAGACATATCAGGCTGAATCTGATCAAAAGGATAAGATGCGACATGCAATGGATGATAATGGTATCCCCTCAAAAGAGATACATGAAAGACATCGTGAACGTGCGATAACTGCGGAGGAAGCGCCAGACGATACGAAACCTCTCCAATACGTTCCAAAATCTCAAACGGACCGATGAATCGAGGACTGAGCTTGCCCTTGATCCCAAAACGTTTAACTCCTCTGAATGGCGAAACCTTCAGAAATACACGATCTCCAACTTGAAACTCTAAGTCACGTCGATGCTTATCAGCATAACTCTTCTGTCGCGATCTAGCCTCTTTCAATTTCTCCTTAGCAACAGCCACTTTCTCATTAGTAATCTCGATGAGCTCCGGACCTTCAATCAAACGTTCACCTACTTCATCCCAGCAAATAGGTGCTCGACATTTTCTACCATACAAAAGCTCGAAAGGTGCTGCCTTGATGCTAGCATGCCAACTATTATTGTAGGCAAACTCCACCAAGCACAAATATTCATCCCAACTACCTGTCCATTCCAAAGCACAAGCCCTCAACATATCTTCCAAAGTCTGAATGGTCCTCTCTGACTGACCATCGGTTTGAGGATGAAATGCTGTACTGAACTTAAGACGAGTTCCCCAAGCTTTCTGTAATCCTTTCCAAAAACGAGACGTAAACTTCGGATCTCTGTCGGACACAATAGAAGTCGGTGTACCATGCAGTCTAACGATTTCCTGTCGAAAAATCTCCGCCAACTTACTAATACCATAGTTCTTCCGAATGGGTAAGAAATGAGCAGACTTGGTTAGCCGATCAACAACCACCCAAATCGCATCATGTCTTTTCTGAGTAGTAGGCAAACCAGTAACGAAATCCATGGAAATCTCATCCCATTTCCACATAGGAATCTCCAACGGCTGTAACAAACCACTAGCCCTCTGATGTTCAATTTTGACCTGCTGACAAGTCATACATTTGGATACAAACGTAGCCACATCTTGCTTCATGCCGTCCGTTCCACCAAAAGACTGTTTCAAATCTCTGTACCTTTTGGTTGAACCTCTGGATGATAGTAAATGGAGACCAATGAGCTCCGTCATAACCTTCTCGCGAAGTGCCTGATCAGTTAGGAACACATAGCCTATCTACAAACCACACAACACCGTCTTCATCACACTGACCTCAACTGTTTACCGTCTTCAACATTCTTCACCATAGCCCACAACTACACGTCGTCCCTTAGAGCTTCTATTGATCAGCCATCATGAGGTTAGAACTCTATCCTCATACCCGTCCCATAAAGCCCCCAAACCCATCGTACACATAGCTCAACATCCAACGTCTTAAAACCGAAGGATTATGGAATCAAAAACAAGCTATCATTCCAGATTTTCGACTAAGTGCGTTGGCAACCACATTAGCCTTGCCCGGATGGTACTGGATGTTAGTGTCATAATCTTTCAAAAGTTCCAACCATCTTCTCTGTCTCATGTTAAGTTCTCGCTGAGTAAAAATATATTTGAGACTCTTATGATCTGTAAATAAATCACAATCTTACACAAACAGATAGTGTCACCAGATCATTCAAAGCACAAAACCAACTGCAGCTCACTCAGATCATAGGGTTGGGATAATTTACTTCATAGGACTTCAGTTTCCTTGAAGCCTAGGCGATCACCTTCCCCTGTCAATCAAAACAAGCCAACCCAAACCTTTCTTCGATGCATCACTGTATATCTGAAAAGCCACCGAACATGATGGATCAGAAGTCATCTCGGAGCAGACACCTAATCTCCGTTTTCAATACCTTAAAACTCTCCTGACGCTCCATACATAGTTTTATAGTCCGTCCGACACAAAAACTTTCTCACACCTGTTGTCTCAATCAGCTGGGTAAGAGGTAAAGCTAATCGGAGAAACCCTCAACAAAACGTCGGTAATAGCCAGCAAGCCCAGAATACTTTCTCAAAACCCTTCCGTCACCGTAGTAGGTTCTCAGGCCATTCACAGGTGATAAGCTTCAAACATCACATCCTTTGATGGATCTCTCTCCTCAGAATGCCACGTTCTGCAGATACAATATGACCAAGGGAACCCCGACCTGCTTACACCACAAACTCGCACTTCCAAAAACTTCGCATACAACTTTCTTCTGTCTAAGAATCTCTCCACACAATTCCGTAGATGTCGTCTCATGCCTTCTTCAGACTTGGAGTAAACGAGGATGTCGTCGAAGAAAAACAATAACAAACTTTATCATGGTACTCGGGGAAAATACGAGTTCATCAATCTATAAACACGCAGGAGTCATTAGTCAGACCGAAAACGAGGCATAAACCAAGACCTCGTAGTGGCCATAAACGCGTACGAAAAGCATGTCTTAAAAATAAATCCTGCTCTCATCACACGAAGCGAGTGATAATACAGATAGCAGATTAATCGTAGAAAAATATTTGGCCCCTTGCAGTTGGTCAAACAAATCGTCGATTCGCGGAAGAGGATAGCGGTTACGAATCGTAATACGGTTGAGTTCGCGGTAATCAATACACAAGCGCATGCTCCCATCCTTCTTCTTAACAAATAAGACCGGTGCACCCCAAGGCGAAACACTGGGTCTAATAAAGCCATTCTCCAACATCTCCTGTAACTGCTCCTTTTAACTCTTTCAATTCACATGTTCTTACGATACGGAGCCATTGAGATAGTTCATCACCGGGAATTTAACTCAATGCCAAATTCAATCTCTCTACCGAGAAGTCCAGGAAGTTCATCGGGAAAAACATCAGCGAATTCACGAACAATAGAAAGATTTTCAATATTAGGACTCTCCAAAGATGTGTCCATAACAGAAGCCAGAAAACCTTGGCACCCATGAGAAATCAAGGTACGTGCCTTCATAGCAGAGATGAGCTTAACGGACTTAAGCGGTGAGGAACATGATAAACCAAAATTTTATTTTTCAAAGGGGGGTTTGGGGCGAACGTTACCAAAGATCACAGTCCTAGCATAGCAGTCAATGTAGCTACTAAAGCCAACCAATCCATGCCAAGATTCCCATCAAAGTCGAGCATAATGGATAGGAGACAATTCGCCAGGACGAATACGATCATCAAAACGTATAAGGGGCAGTTAAACAAATTCATGGTCAATAGAGCAAAAGGTTATCTTCATTGGGGTTTGAAATGATTACACGTTTCAATTAATGGAGTAGGAGTCCTATGAAGTATTCTTAGCAAAAGTGGTAGATAGAATAGAATGGTAGCCCAGTATCAAATAAAACAGAAGACTATACGAATCATCAATGTAGAGAATACCATAATTAGTACCTGAAGTCCTGTGGACCGCCTGATCACGAGTCGTAGCATAAACCCGTCCTGTAGTAGGAGTAGTCTAGCAAAATCCGCTGCAACTCGCTTCTGCTCCCATGGGGACAATCCTTCACCTTATGTTGATTAGACGCCCAAGTAAAACATCCCCTAGTAGCCTTATAACAAACACCCGGATGAGGCTTTCCACAGGTAGTACAAAGAGGTGGAGGAGGCAAAGTCTCAGTAGACCTCCTTTGACCTGCAGAACCTGAAGCATGACCCTGGTTAAAATCCCGAGTTGATTGACTCCTGTGCGGCCTGGTTGTAGTTAACCCTGACCCTGGGCGGTCGATCAATCCCCATTCCTACCAGCAAACCTCTGATCCTGACCCCGAAAATCCTGTCGTTTCGAATCATAACCCCGATCCTGACGACCCCGATGCTCAACACTCTGGTCCTGACGACCCCTATACTCATGCTAGACCGCTGGACATAACAACCTTGTCTCCTGTTTGGCCTTGTCCCCTGTTCTGAATCCGATTACCATCTCTATCCCGCTTATTTGAATTTCCACTCTCATGCAATAACTCGATGTTACGAGCGGCAGCCGCAACCTGCGTAACATTCGTATAATCCGTATTAATGATCCGGTCCAAAACCCACTTCTTTAGCCCCTACTTGAAATGTCTAGCTTGCCTCTGGGCGTCTCCAGCAGTAGCTCCAACGAAACTAGCCAATCTAGTGAACCTCTCCATGTACTCCCCAGAATTCTCTTGATCCAGCTGACATATCGACCCATACTCACGCTCATAACGTTGCTGTTAAGATGCCGGAAAATACCTGTTGTAAAAGATCTCACGAAAAGCAACCCAAGTATAAGTATCAGCAAAAGCATCGCCTCCAACCTGAGTACGTAAATGAGCTTTCCACCAGCTCAGTGCATCACCCTCTAGTTTAAACGCAGCAAGATGAGTCTTGAAGTTGTCGGGACAACCCAAAACTTGAAATAACTTCTTCATATGCGTAATCCAGTCTTCTACCTCGGCAGGAGTGGCAGCAGACAGAAATGCAAGCGGCTTTAACTTAGTAAACCTTTTGATCCAAACATAAATCCCTTGGGGTATAAGGCATCCACCACCACCACTACCACCTGAAGGTCCAGCAACCATTCCTGATATCATTGGTGATTATCTGAGTTCTCAAATCAGCCGTAAGGTAGGGATAAGCATTGGCCACAGCAGCAGAAATCATGGCCTCAAGTAGGTAACAATCGTCATCCGAGTTCCCTACTGGTAAGTCCAACCATCTGAACGATCAGAAAACATTAGCAATGACAAAACAAGATTAAGTTTACGAAAGAGAGTTACGCAGAAGGAACCTAATCTACTACCCAATCCTCACTAGTCCATAGCCAAAGCACTAAGGTCATAAGACCTCTTCATGATTAACCTGGCAAACACTCTGATACCATATATTGTAACGCCCCGACCCTAAAGGGTAGAAGTATTACAAATATGGTGTGACATCAAAGGCATACATAATCATAACACAAGCATAAACAGCGGAAGTCTTAAATAAATAACCAAAGGAAAATAAGTCAAACGTGACTAAAGATAAAAAAGTTTCTAAATAGACAGACAAAACCAAACACATAACCGAAATAACGAATGTCTCGAAAAGTAACAAATCATATACAAAACTAAGATCTCTAGGGTAAGTCCACACTCAGCACTCATATCCCGAAAGTAACCCCAGCTCCTAGCTTAAATACCTGCCGCAAGAAAAGAAAGTGTGGATGAGCTTACAAAGCCCAGTGAACAGATATATATATAATCGAACGCAAAAGATAACAGAAAATCAAAGGATACGATATAAGGTGCAAAGGGTATCACAAGACATGATCAAAGGAATACAAATATAAGGTAAGGCAAATCAGAAGTCAATTCATAGTGTAAGGTAAGATGAACCAGAAAGTCAAATCAAGTCCAATTACCAAGCCCAAACAAATCATATCATAGTAACCACGGAGTCGCGAGCTCCAAAATTGTGAAAGACGTGGAATGCACCGAAACATCAGTCACCAAATATACATATATCATAATGTCATAATCTGTAAAACCTAAAAATATAAACAAGTGTAAAATTACCAAAATACCCCTAATGCAAGAAAATTCCGTAAAAGCTTAAATAAACTTCATTTAAATGTTAGAAATTATGAAAATACAACATGTGACAATTATGAAATTTATGTAATATTAAAATACCTTTTATTATATAATAAAAATAATGAATAATTATATATATATAAGTTATGCCAAAATTAAGTGTATTTAATTATGTATTTATTACAAATTAAAGTAAATTAAATATGGATAGTTACAAAATAAATATGGCAAGTTACAAATCAGATTTAACCCATTTAGAAAGCCCATAAAATCTTCCAAACCTACCTCAATATATTTCATTTTAATACATCTTATTTGGTAAACCCTAAAAACCATAACCACCCGAAACCCTAAAAAATACAAAGGAGTGGAATCAAAAGTTTTCCAAGGGCAGAAGCAGAATTTTAAATAAAGGTTGTTTTGGAGATCAAGGATCGTGGGAAAAATATTGGAAAGATTGTATATTGCTTTGGTTCAGAATCGGGGTAATTAATTATTTGGTTCGAGATAACCTCAACCGAATAGTCATAATTATTAAATCATCAAGAATCATCAAAGGTATTTTTGTATCTCATTTTCCACATCATAATTAATTCGTTCTATATGCTTAAGAAAAAATCATGCATGTTATATTGATATTTATAAATTAAAACATTTTCGATAACCCCTAATTTTTAGTTAATTAATGAAATCGGTCATAAAAATTAATTTGTAAAATTGTTTAATAATTATTTATAAAGGGTATTTATATCATATATGACTCAGATAAATTGTTGGAAAAATTTAGGAAGGATTTGAATAATTATTGGGGATTTATCTTTGTTTTGATTTCGAATAAAAGGAAAAAGGAAAGAAATAAAATTAGGTGTTAGATTTATAAAAAATTTTTCCAGGTTTCTCTTATTGGCTAATGATAATATTAAAATTGGGAAATGTTAGGGGGAAAATTAAATTAGGGTTTTTAGTGATTTATTTGTAGCCGATTGTGATTTTAAAAGTAAAAGACTTGTTTATGATAAATTCTAACATATGGTGCCTGTTATAGACATGTTATTATATTTAATATATTCTGTATAAAATAAGTTGGGGGGTATAAAATGTCATTTTGATATTATTTTGGATTAAAATGGTTAATTACATATAATAAGTAATTAGAAATTAATTAATTAAAATAGAGGGACTGAAATTGTAAATTCTGAAAAGTGGAAGGTTTGGTTAGGTAATAATGTATAAATATGATTTTTGTCATAATTGAATCCTATAAGGTCTTGTTTTGAAATTATGGATAATTAAAAGATAGTTGTTTAAATATTTAATAAACTAAAAAAGGGCTAAATATGTAAATTGAATAAATTAAGGGGTTTGACTTGTAAATACATAAAACAGAAAATGTCAGGTAAATCTGAATCAAATGTGAAACTATTGAATTACGACGTTTAAACCTTGAAAATAGTTGATTTTGTATATAAACCCTAAAATATGGAAAGTTGTCATATTTAACCCTAAACTTGTAAGGTTGGCATATTAAGTCCCTAAGCTATTCAAAATACTTAATAGAATCTCAAATGATGAATATTACTAATTTTGGAAAGTTACTAATTTTGGAAACTTACTAAAAATGGAAAGTTACTAATTTTGGAAAGTTACTAATTTTGGAAAGTTACTAAAAATAGAAAGTATAACTTAAATGAATGGTTTGTAATTCAAATTCATCATTTCTTTAGGTTTGGTCAAGAGGGAGTGATTTTGATATTCCTGTGGTGTTTTCCTTGATTATTGCTTTGCTTCGGAATAAGGTACATATATTCCTCTACTATTGTTATGATATACCGGTTGTTCGTTCGTTTAGTTATTCGTACAGATATTCTGACCTTATCGTTAAGGTTTCTCATGACATACTTCCTCTCTATCTTTGATTACTTATGTGATTTGCTACATTTGCTCTGAGCCTTTTATCTTGGTTCTCTTATATGACCTGTCATTATGTCATATACATAAATATTAATTATTTTTCTTACAAAATATAAGGTATTTTAATCTTACATCAATAAATTTCATATTTGTCCCCCCCCAAACCAAAAATTGTTGTATTTTTATAATTTCTAAGATTTAAATGAACTTTATTCATGCTTTTATGTATTTTTCTTGCATTAGGGTATTTTGGTAATTTTACACTTGTTGAGATTTTTAAGTTTTACAATTTCTTCCCCTCTAAAAAAAAATTTTCGTCCTCGAAAATTGGAAATGAATCGGAACGAAAACAAATAGAAACGAAACGAAAACATACCGAACTAGACAAAGAAATGAGGATGACTAGCTCGCATAAGACTCGTTCGTCTTCCCAGGTTAGACTCAAGCTCTAAGGTGCTCCTTCCCAAAAGAATCTTCACAGAAAAAAGGGAAATAACTTATTTCTCATGACTCCTCTTGCGATCAGAATGGATTCAGGTTCCTCGGAAACACAGACATAAAGGCTGAATCTGATCAAAAAGGATAAAGATCGACAGGCAATGGATGATATGGTATCACCCTCAAAAGAGATACCTGAACGACATCGTGAACGTGCGATAACTCAACTGCCGGAGAGAAGCGCCAACGATACAAACCTCTCCCAAAATACGTCCAAAATCTTAAACGGACCGATAATCGAGGACTGAGCTTGCCCATTGTCCCAAATACGTTAACTCCCTCTGAAATGGCGAAACCTTCAGAAAATACACGACTCCAACTTGAAACTCAAAGTCACGTTGCTGCATAATCAGCATAACTCTTCTGTCGCGAATCTAGCCTCTTTCAATTTTCCTTATAACAACACCACTTTCTCCTTAGTAATCTCGATAGCTCCGGACCTTCAATCAACGTTCACCTACTTCATCCCAGCAAATAGGTGCTCGACATTTTCTACCATACAAAACCTTGAAAGGTGCTGCCTTGATGCTAGCATGCCAACTATTATTGTAGGCAAACTCCACCAAGCACAAATATTCATCCCAACTAAGCTTCCATATCTAAAGCACAGCCCTCAACATATCTTCCAAATCTGAATGTCCTCTCCTACTGACCATGCGGTTTGAGGATGAAATGATGTACTGAACTTTAAGACAGTTCCCCACGCTTTCTGTAATCCTTCCAAAAACGAGAACGTAAACTTCGGATCTCTGTCGGACACAATAGAAGTCAGAGTACCATGCATCTATAAAACGATTTCCAGTCGAAAATCTCCGCCAACTATACTAAAACCATATTATCATCGAATAGGTAGAAAAGAGCAGACATGGTTTAGCCGATCAACAACCACCCAAATTGCATCATGGTCTTTGTCGAGAATAGCAAACCCTAACGAATCACATGGAAATCTCATCTCATTTCCACATAGGAATCTCCAACCTGTAAACAAACACTAGCCCTCTGATGAATCAATTTTGAACCTGCTGACAAGTCAACAGCGTTGAAACGAACGTAGCCACAACTTGCTTCAGCCGTTCCACCAAAAGTACAGTTTCAAATCTCAGTACATTTCTGGTTGAAACCTGATGAATAGTAAATGGAGAACTATGAGCTTCCGTCATAACCTTCTCGCGAAGTACCTTATCATTAGGAACACATAGCCTATCTTCAAACCACACAACACTGTCATCATCAACACTGAACTCAGTATGTTTACCGTCTTCAACATTCCCCCCCCCCCCCCCCTTAACAACCCCCAAAAAATTTATCCCACAACTCACCGTCGTCCCTTTGAACTTTTTTAATCTGTAGCATGAGGTTAGACTCTATCCTCATACTCGCTCAATAGCCACCAGAAATCTCGTAACACATAGCTCAACATCCAAACGCTCTAAATCATGAAGGATTATGGAATCAAAACAAGCTATCATCCTAGAGTTTCGACTAAGTGCGATCGCAACTCACATTAGCCTTGCCGATGGTAACTAGGATGTTAGTGTCCATAAAACTTCAAAAGTTACAACCATCTTCTCTGACTCCATGTTTAAGTTCTCGGCTGAAGTAAAAAAAAAATATATTTGAGACTCTTATGATCTGTAAATATATCACAAGCTTCACCATACAGATAGTGTCTCCAGATCTTCAATGCAAAAACCACGGCAGCTAACTCAAGATCATGGGTTGGATAATTTACTTCATAAGGCTTCAGCTGCCTTGAATCGTAGGCGATCACCTTCCCATGTTGCATCAAAACACAACCCAAACCTTTCTTCGATGCATCACTGTATATCTGAAAACCACCGGAACCTGATGGCCCTGTCCCCTGTTCTGAATCCGATTACCATCTCTATCCCGCTTATTCGAATTTCCACTCTCATGCAATAACTTAATGTTATGGGCGGCAGCCGCAATCTGCGCACATTCGTATAATCCGTATTAACGATCCGGTCCAAAACCCACTTCTTGTCCCCCACTTAAAATGTCTAGCTTGCCTCTAGGCATCTCCAGCGTACTACCAACAACACTAATGCCAATTAGTGAACCCTCTATTGTATCTACCCCCAAATGGCTCCCCCCCTCGATCAGCATACATATCGACCCAAAATCCGCTCATACGTTTGCTGTTCAGATGCCGGAAAATACCTGTTGTAAAAGATCTCACGAAAAGCAACCCAAGTACAAGTATCGACAAAAGCATCGCCTCCAACCTGAGTACGCAAATGAGCTTTCCACCAGCTCAGTGCATCACCCTCTAGTTTAAACGCAGCAAGACGAGTCTTGAAGTTGTCAGGACAACCCAAAACGTAAATAACTTCTCCATAATGTGTAACTATCGTTTTGCCTCGGCAGGAGTGGCAGCAGACCGAAATGCAAGCGGCTTTAACTTAGTAAACCTTTCGATCCAAACATGAATCCCCCTTGGGGCTAGCATCACCACCACCACCTTACCTGAATATCCACACATTCCTCTGATTGTCATTTGTGATCTAGTCTCAAAGCAGCAATAAGGTTAGGGAGAGCATTGGCCACAGCAGCAGTAATCATGGCCTCGAAGTTAGGAACATCATCATCCGAGTTCCTACGGGTAGTCACCATCTGAACGATCGAGAAAACGATTAGCAAACGAAAACAAGATAGGTTACGGAAGAGAGTTACGCAGAAGAACCTAAGTTCTACACCAATCCTCACAGGTCATAGCCTAAGCTCTAAGGTCATAAGACCTCGTCATGATTAAACTGGCAGCTCTGATACCATAAAATGTCAAACGCCCCGACCCATAAGGGTAGAAGTATTTACAAATAATGGTGTGACATCAAAGGCATGACTAATCATAACACAAGCAATAAACAGTCGGAAGTTTCAAATAATAACCAAGGAAAAAATAAGTCAACAATGACTTAAGGTACACAAGTCTCTTAAAAGACAAGCAGACAAAATCCAAACGAAATAACTAAATAACAAGGTCTCGAAAAGTAACAAATCATAATCAAAACGAAGATCTCTAGGGTAAGGCCCACACTACAGCACATCATATCGCCGAAAGCAACCCCAGCACCTAGCTTAGATACCTGCCGCAGAGAAAAGAAAGGTGCGGCTGAGACATACAAGCCTAGTTAACAGATATAAAATAATCGAACAGCAAAGATAACGGAAAATCAAAGGATACGATATAACGGTGCAAAGGGTATCACAAGACATGATCAAAGGAATACAAATATAAGGTGATGTAGTGAAATGAACGGGATAACACAAATTGGATCTGTTGATTCAAACGAATACCAAAATCAATCTTCCAACACATCATGAGTCAAAAGAATACGATAATCAGGCAAACTCCTAACAATCGTAGATTCAACACGAATACCGATTATTAAAATCTTAGCAAACTGCCAATAACAAAGCAAAAGCGCCATTGTATTATCAAAACTCAAAACATAGCCCTAAATCCAAGAAAATACCTAATATTTATAGAAAACTAGAGACTTTCATATTTCTCTAAATTTAAATAGAAATTAAAACTTTCCTAATCACACTTTATTCTAACTTAATAAAATTAAAGAAATTTATTGCGACCATTCTATTTCTAAACCGCATCATCTCCCCCCACTTAAAAAAAAACTCAACTCGTCCTCGAGTTTGCCTCACTCGTCCCTTGTACTCGTAGCATCCAAATTTGTATCCCTTGCATCAAATTCCCTTTCTTTATAATGACTCGACCTCGAACTTTGATCGTTTTAAAACCCAACTTATCATCCATGGGTTTAGCTTTCAAATACCCTTCTTGATTATTTTTTAGCCAATTCTAATACCAAACCAGACCAAATAACCTTTTTTGCGACCAAATTAACCTCATGAAGGGTTTGAATTTATGTATTTTGAAAAATCAACACTTAAAGTAGTTTGTATCATTGAAGAGCAAAGATCATTAGCCACAACTACAATATCTTCCATGTTTTCTTCTTCCTCACTAATGACATCTTCAATATCGGTATCATAAACCGGCATCGATTCTTCTTCAAATTGATCATCATCAAATATTGGAGCTTCTTCATAATCATCATCAAATACTAGGGCTCCTTCATAATCGTCACCTGCCACACCATGATCTCCCCATTCATTAGAAGATGAACAATCACCCTCAAAGAACGATTCCAACTAACCTTCGTCGTCGCTCTATTCTCCGACCGTTCATCGATCCTCACATCTTCTTAGATTCATCATATCATTCATTCGATTAGAAAATTGATCAACAAACTGATCTAATCGCTCGTCCATTCTTGCCATAATACGCTCATAGACATCATTAATATTCCTGGTTCTCCTTGGAGGCATTTTAATCAGGAACCTGGCTCTGATACCAACTGATGTAGTGAAATGAACGGGATAACACAAATTTGGTCTTGTTGATTCAAACGAATACATAATCAATCTTCCAACTATCATGATCAAAAGAATACTGATAATCAGAGCAAACTCCCCAACAATCGTGATATCAAACAAATACCATTATTTAAGAGAACTTAGCAAACTGCCAAGACAAAGCAAAAGCCTTTATATCAAAACCAAACATATCCATAATACAAAGAAAATACCTAATATTTAAAAGAAAAAACTAGAAGACCCCTTTCATTTCCCTCTAAAATTTATAACTAGAAATTAAATACTTTCCTAATCACAATTTATTGTCTAACTTAAATAAAATTAAAGAAATTTATTGCGACCTTCCATTTTCTTAAACCGCATCATAAGGTAAGACAAATCAGAAGTCAATTCATAGTGTAAGGTAAGATGAATCAGAAAATCAAATCAAGTCCAATTACCAAGCCCAAACAAATCATATCATAGTAACCATGGAGTCGCGAGCTCCAAAATTTGAAAGACGTGGATTGCACCCATACATCAGTCACCAAATATTCATATATCATAATGTCATAATCCATCGAATACAAAACAAATCTAGGATGCATTCATACACCCCTTAAACAAATAATAATCTTCATAATGAGCATATAATATCAAATGGGGGACGGTGTGAGAAATCACTCACCCACACATGAGTCATGCCAAAGGTGCATCAATGACACGGCCATGTTACCTTCATGGCTAGGAAACAAATAGTGGCTTGGGTCTCAAACTGAAGGGTTCAAAGCAAAGTCATATCAAAGTTCATTTAAAAGGGATCATAGCAAAGGTTCAATGTCAAAGGTTCAGATATCAAAGGTAGCATAGCAGGGTTCAAATAGAACATAATAACAGATCATATAAGAGAACCACGATAAAAGGCTCAGAGCAAATGTAGCGAATCACATAAGTAATCAAAGATAGAGAGGAATATGTCATGAGAAACCTAAACGATAAAGTCAGATATCCGTACCTTATTCCGAAGCAAAGCAATAATCAAAGAAAAACACCACAAGAAATCAAAATCACTCCCTCTTTGACCAAAAAAAAAAAAAAAAAAAAAAATGAAAAAAGAAAAAATAAAAAAAATAAAAGAACCTAAAGAAATGATGAATTCGAATTACAAACCATTCATTTAAGTTATACTTTCCATTTTTAGTAACTTTCCATTTTTAGTAACTTTCCATTTTTAGTAACTTTCCATTTTTAGTAACTTTCCATTTTTAGTAAGTTTCCAAAATTAGTAATATTCATCATTTGAGATTCTATTAAGTATTTTGAATAGTTTAGGGACTTAACATGTCAACCTTACAAGTTTAGGGTTTAAATATACAACTTCAAATTTTAGGGTTTGATATTACATAACATGGTGGAGTATTTGGAGGTTTCGAAATCAGGTCCTCTTCTCGTCTCTCGTCCCCCGCAAAGATGTTCTTTTTGATGATATAGTGTCGCGTTCTTTCACATGGTGTCGTTCTAGATGTAAAAGTAACTTTAGTTGGGTTAGTTGGTTGCAACATCCCTATTTGATTTCTTTGTAATTTTGTCTCTAGCTCCTTGCTAGTGTTTTGTTCTAATAAAGTTGCCGTTAAAAAAAAGCGTTGTTTATGTTCTCGCATTGTCAACTCTTGTTCCTTTAGTTCTAGCTCATTCCTTATGATCTCTAAAAATGCTTCTTGATTTTGTGACTTTCTAGTATTGTACGGCTCGTTCAAACTTGCATATTCGTTGACCATCAACCTAGCCAACGTTTTCTCGTTACCAGATGTTGACAACCAAAAACTGAGCCAAAATATCTATTATCTACAAAGAGTTTTAAGTTGTTGAAAATCTAGTTTAATGGAAGGATGTGATCATATTTAGAAATGGGTTTGAAAGTACGAAATGTACATCCATTGAATCCTTGACTTCCCTAACTCATTAGTTGTTTGCTTATGTACTCATCAAGGAGTAACTCATCATCGAGTAGTACTCATCAGTTCTGATCTCATCAACAGGTAGTGAGCATGCTGATAAGTGTTTATGCTGATGAATACATGACTTCGCTGGAATTTGTTTGTAACCGCCTTCACCTATTAATTGACAGTTTCAAGATTGACTTAATGACCATGATTAATCGATCATGTAGCTACTATTGCATTCACAAATGATGTTATGAGATTAATTTGCCGATAAATGCTCATAACTCTTCTTGACTAGGAGTTTTAACTCTTTTGACTTAGAATTTCATCTCTATAAATAGCAAGGTTGCAAAAATCGCTAGGCGCTCGCTGGGCGGTCAGGTACTGCCTAGCAATTAATCGGTTAGGCGGGGATTAATCGGAGATTAATCGGATTGGACTTTTTATATACTAAATTATAAATTTTTGAAAATATATGCCTGATTTGCTCGATTTAGCCGTTTTTTGTCCGATTTAGCCGATTTATGCCCAATTTGGCCCATTTTTATCCGATTAACCGATATATTGACCGATTTTTGATCAAACCGGTTAGTAAGGCCGATTAGTGAAATCAAGGCGGTTAATCCTCGCATAGCGCATAGGAGCCGATTAATCGGCCGCCTAGGCTGATTTTCGCAACACTGATAAATAGAGATTAACATTTGCATGGAAAGAGACACACAGTAAAACATAAACACTTAGAGGCGAAAAAGTTATTGATTTGTGCATAATTCAAAAACAAATACTTGGTTTTATCCCAAAGAGATATTCGTGTAACCCATGCCCATGGTCAAACATTTTTCTTTAAAACGTGATTACACGACTCCAATTTATACTCGATAATCATTGATTATCTATATCATGTTCTTAAAATGAGCAATGTCATATATCTCCTCATCTAGTTGAAACTTTATACATAACTAAATATGCATTAAAAACATTGTATATTATACATTGAATATTTACACTTTAAGTATGTATAAAATTAATCATTAAAATAGAATAGATATATGAAATTAATCCTTTTAAAAACTAACCACCAACATAAGTTTCACCGCTATATCACATTTTGAGAGTTGTTATAGTTTAATTGAAACCGTTATAGTTTAATTGAAACCGTCACAGAGATTACATGAAATGTATATTATCCTGATGAAAAAGTATATGATTTATTAAGTGTTTTTTTAACATGTGTCTCAGGGGCACATGATAAGGTGGGGATATAGGCTATGTGTCATAACCTGATTAGTCAGCAATTATTATTATTAATCATTATTAGATCCCACAATCACATGTTGGCCAATCAAGCTGTGACACACAGCCTTTTGTCCTCACCTTATCATGTGCTTCGGGGCACATGTTAAAAAACTCATTTATTAACTAGGATGTCAAACTTTTACGCTGCGTTCTCGAGTTTAGGACGGTAGAAAAAGAAAAGAATGGGAGGGGCAGAGAAAGAAAAGAAAGGATATCATACAATCTTGTTTGCGTTCTCGAGTCGGACAAAACGGAAAGGAAATGCAAGGAAAGTGTGTATGATCCATGTTCTTAAGTTGGAAGGAAAGTAATGTAAATATGACAATTTACAACAATGTCCCTCTTGTGTATTAGCCTTTGTAGTTGGTGGGGGGTAATATAGTCTTTCTAACCAAAATATAAGCTGTATCATTTCCTTTCCTAGGCAATCCTCCCAAAAATGAGAGGATAACTTTGGTCCAAAATTTCCCTCATCTTTCCTATGTAAACCCTTTATTTTCCTTTTTATAAAAACTCGAGAACACAAGATTATATATATTTCTTAGCATTTTCTTTCTTTTCTCCTCAAAAACAAACTCGAGAACGCAGCGTTAGGATATAGATAAAGGGTGACTTATTCATCTAGAATTTTATTGGTAAAAAATTATATCATTATTGCGACACTATGATTATAAAATTGCTAAATGAAATGGAACATGTGAGATATGACGTTTAATTTGTATCTTATAATAGATGCTCTTTTGGTATTATAATGATGATGTTTTAAGATAATATTAGCTAATACCGGTGGTAGCAAGTAGAGCTGATCACGCTTCAAAAATCGAATCGGATCAAAAATCAGTTTTGTCTAAAACATCAAACTAAGAACCGGATCAAAATGTTCGGCTTTCGGTTCGATCCGATCAAACAAAGCATAATTGTCGGTTTTGTGTAAGACCGAACCGGATCAGA
>BQNB010137834.1:2315-17792 GCA_026074375.1 Tanacetum coccineum
TAGGGGGTGCCAAAACGGGCAGTCAAGTAGGTTGGATAACGGCTCAAAACGGGGTGGGTTATTACACATTTTATACTTTCTATGATACAGATGCAAATAAACTTGTTAGAACAAAGCCAATGTTTTGCATAATAAAGCTAATGTTTCAGTTACTTGTTTTTTATATCTTCATCAATGGGATGATTCATAAGGGCATGTATAATAGAACGTGTACGTTGTTACATAAAATGAATTAGAAGTGTTCGTTGTTACATAAAAAAATACACGCAGTAAATGAAGAGAAAAATCTACTATTATCTAAACAACATCTAAGATAATGGTATTGATTGTGGACTATCCAACCAGGCGGCATCAATGCAATGGGAATACCCTTTCCCTTTCCTTAGCATTACCATTGCCTTTCCCTTTCCCATTACTCACTTTGAACCAAGCATTTTCGTAACTAAATTCTTTCTTTTCTTATTCTTCCGACGGCAACAACATAACATCTAAACCAAATAAATTCAATTCAAATCAAAACGTGCGAACGAATGAACTTTTCTTTCTTTCTTTTCTTCATAGTTCCGATACCATGTAAAAATCAGAGGGAATACCAAAAAATATATTGATGAGATTCAATAAATAATATATAATACAAAGATAAAAATAAAACACGACTACTACGAGCCAAATGGGCCTTATTAAACTAGTAAAAATAAAACTGTTTGTTCACGTCACTCATTTACCACTTCACCAAAATAGACGATGTATTACATATAAGATTGTGTGGGCCTAGGTTATTATAAATATACACATTCATGGACAAAAACGCTGCCGTTTTGTCCATGGATTGCTACAGTACTTTTTTGGGCTTTTATTTTTGGGCCGGCTTGGCCAGCCCAGTTAGTGTTTTTTTTTTTTAAAATTTGTATGCACAAAATAGGAGGGGAAAAAAATTACAAAAGTTCTAATTTATTCAGATAAAAAAAATATCCGCGGAAACATCTTCGATACCTAATAACTTTAAAATAATCGATATGGTCACAAACGTACAAACCATTATATTAAAAAAAAAATCATATAGCAAAAAAAAAAAACACTTTAAACATGAGGCTCAACACATAAGCCATATAAAAAAAATTGTTACTAATATACACATTTGTCGACAAACTAGCCTAAAATTCGCATAAAATGTGGCCCAAAATCTGGCCCAAAGTAAAAAAAAATACAAAACGGTCCCTCAACTTTTAACTATTTACGATTTTCTTACACAAAAAATCCCGTAAAAAAATTAACAAAAAAAACACGTCAAGTTTTTATTGTTCACAACTTTTTTACATTCATCGGCCCAAAAAAAAAGATATCGAACCGTCTCAAAAAAAGAAAATATTCGAGAAAAATTTAACCCGTCCCAACGCAAAATTTTTTTCCCAAATCGTACAAAAAAAGGAAATATCCGGGAAAAAATTAGCCAAAAAAAAACAACCCAAAAATAGCCTAAAATCTGGCCCAAAGTAAAAAAAATACAAAACGGACCCTCACCTTTTAACTATTTACGATTTTCTTACACAAAGATTCCCGTAAAAAAATTTACAAAACCGTCCCAAAAAAAGAAAAGGGCCAGCCCGAATAGTTTTTTTTTTAAATTTGTATGCACAAAGTAGGAGGGAAAAAAAATATTACAAAAGTTCCGATTTATTCAGATAAAAAAAATACCCGCGGAAACATCTTCGATACCTAATAACTTTAAAATAATCGATATGGTCACAAACGTACAACCCATTATATTAAAAAAAACCCATATAGCAAAAAAAACACTTTAAACATGAGGCCCAACACATAAGCTATATAAAAAAAATTGTTACTAATATACTGGCCCAAAGTAAAAAAAAAATACAAAACGGTCCCTCAACTTTTAACTATTTACGATTTTCTTACACAAAAAATCCCGTAAAAAATTAACAAAAAAAACACGTCAAGTTTTTATTGTTCACAACTTTTTTACATTCATCGGCCCAAAAAAAAAGATATCGAACCGTCCCAAAAAAAGAAAATATTCGAGAAAAATTTAACCCGTCCCAACGCAAAAAAATTTCCCAAATCGTACAAAAAAAGGAAATATCCGGGAAAAAATTAGCAAAAAAAAAACAACCCAAAAATAGCCTAAAATCTGGCCCAAAGTAAAAAAAATACAAAACGGACCCTCACCTTTTAACTATTTACGATTTTCTTACACAAAGATTCCCGTAAAAAAATTTACAAAACCGTCCCAAAAAAAGAAAATATTCGTGAAAAAATTAGCCCGTCCCAACGCAAATTTTTTTTCCCCGAATCATACAAAAAAGGAAAATATTAAAAATTAGCTCCGCCATAACGCATCGCAAAAAAAAAAACCCTGAAACGTAAAAAAAAAATCATTCGAGAAAAAATTAGCCCCGCCGCAACGCGCGGGTTCTTTTGTTAGTCCTAGTTCATTTCTAAAAAGAGCCAAATCAATTATATTTCACCATGTTTATACGAATTAATTTTTTGAATCAGATTAAAGGAAGGGTTGCATATGTACATGAATATTAGTTTTAATACACGGGGTTTAGACATTAAATTTTAATTAAGTGGTAATTTTGCAAGTGTTGTTATTCTTTCGTATTTGTACATTAAAGGTCTTGTTTACCATTATTTCAGTAATTGTGAATGCATGTTTTTCTTAATTTAAACAATTGTAAGAGTTATAATAAATGTTTTCTACCATATTAAACAAAGAATGACAATCTCTATGTTTGCCAATTACATTGTTGTGTGTTAATAATAATTTAGCCGTATTTATTATTAAAACCTGTGTACGCATGTGATAAACTTATTTAATAGAATAACAATTAGTCTTTATTAACCGCATATAGTAAAAATAATTTTTTTACGGATATTCTTACTTAAGCTCATAAGGAGAAAAAACATTAGTTTTTTGTATACGTACAACATCGTCTATTTATTTATATACACAATAATTTGTGCTTTCATTTTGCTATTAATAATCTTGTACATATATATGTTGTATTTTTAAAACAACATATATGTTGTATTTATAAAATATAAAGTATAGGGGTACAAAGTCTGAGGGGTTATTTGTTTATTTTTTGAATTTATTAGAAAACATGAAAACTTATAAATTTACACTTAACTCCATATTATTTATTTAAATTTCAACCACTAAAGTTTTATTAATTACGTCCTCCTTTTTTAAGTTTTTATTTTCACAAATTTGAAACATATATTTTTATGTGTTTTTTTCTCCACCATATTTTTCAATTTTGACCAAATTAGATTCAATTTTGACTTTTTTTAAACCAATGAGATCACACGATTTTGCATACGTGGCAAAATCAAGCGTTCTGATTGGTCCAGTTTTTTTTCTTGTAAGATTTAATTTGATAGATTACTCCGAAATGATGTAATTCTTTTATTATATAAATAAATAAAAGATTATCAGTTTAAAGTTAGCTTTTAAATAAAGTGTTAATCCGATGAAAACATTCTCCAAAAGTCGAAGGTTGGTATATAAGGCTAGGCATTATAGTGACCGCCAACGACCTTTATTTTTTCCTGTCACATCAGTTTTCTTTCTCCGGCGACTTACAGACGACTTTTTACCACTATAAGGTGACCTTGATTTCGTCTTAACACTATAAGGCTCAGTTTTATTGTTATATATTTATTTTTCAAATTTTTTAATAACAAAATTAAATTTCATTAAATAAAAACATTACATAATAATAATAAACATTACATAATAATTCAAATATAATAAAAATATTACAATAATAATTAAAAACTTAAACTAATAATCTAAGTTATATTGCTCATTGATTTCGTCCTTCATCTTCTGCAGCTTCTGTTTTTGTATTGCGGGCAAGCATTGGTTGACTTATGAATTATAGAATAAGATGTCTTTGTCCCGTTTTTTTTCCAGCTAATTCAAGTGTTCGATGATGTATTGCAAGTTTCTCTCTTTTCAATTCTGCTGCTTCCTGACGCGCCGTCTCTTGGATATCTAACTCTCGATTCTTCAACTGTGTACAAAGAGTCTTGTTGCTCCTTCATATTTCTCCATTTTGTCGACTTAATGTTGAAGAATTTGTCGGCTACCAAATCAACAAATGAAGAAGATCCCTCACGACAGGAGGCATATGATTTCTTCTTGGCCTTTGAACGGTCATGACCCATTGGTCGATGTTCTTGAGTCTCTTCCTCAGACTCATTCGCTTCATTGTTCAAATTAAAACCATCAGATGCTGACCCCGAGGTGGTTTCAAAAGTCTTGGATTTTTTTCGCCCTTTTGTATTCTAGTACAAAGAAGGTATCTCAACCTCTAACCAACCTTGGTAATCTTTCAAAATGTTCCAACATGCCTCCAACGTAAAGTCATGCCTGTAGATCAATTTATATTATGCACAAGCTTTTTGGTACACATTGAGGTAACACGAACCACTTTTGTGATTATGTTCAATATTATTGATAATGACACAAAATCTACCAATTCTAGCGCGAACCATATTTTTCCATTTGCTAAGGATCGAGTTGTACCCTCTCGTTGAACCACTTTCCTTTTCTAAGTACATAATAACCGCTTCCCAAAACCCCTTAGCCTTCATACTGTTTTCTTTCTCGCTATTTTCCAACACATCGCATCAAGCTTGGTACAACGCAATCTCTTACGCCGTTGTCCAATCTTTTGGCGGCTCCTTCTCCTTGGTATCATTCTTCTTGGCCTTTGAAGCACGTTTCGAGGGCTTCTTAGCTTTAACGGGTGACATCTCTTCGACAGGAGAGTTGTCGTCGTCAACTAGAGCTGAACCGTCGGCCGAACCGTGAGCTGAACCTTGACCCATAGAATAATCTTGGGTCGGGTAATTCTCTTGACTATACATTAACTGCTCAAAATCCATATCAAGAGTAACACGATTAAGAGGAGAATAAGGTTGATTTGCTTGGGAAGACGTCGATGAATCCATAGTAGGATGATACAATCCAGTTGGTGATTGGTAGAAAGATTGTTGGTTGTTATACGGCGGCATGAATGGAGAATTTTGATACAACATGTTATTATTTTGTGGTGGTTGTGGTAATTGCGATTGATATTCAAAACCCTGGGATCGAAAGCGCATGGGTGGTGAGACACCGAATAATTGAAAATTCGGATCTGGTGTTAAATGCAGAACATTTTTTTAAATTCGGGATTTTGAAGTTTTTGATTTGGGAGTTTTCTTATTAAACATGGTGAGTTTTTGATTTTGGAGAAGTAGTTTGAATTGTCGTTTGAATTTATGAAAAAAATGGCGAATTGAGTTGGATATTTATAGTGTTAAATTGTTTAAATTTTAAAAGTTAAAAAAGTTTTTTTTATATTAAATGACTAACGGTTGGAATTTTTGTGATTTTCCCACATAGCGACAATGGTTGTCCGCTCGACCTACAACAACCCGCGACCGAGCTCGACCGATTGATGTGCTATAGGGTGACCGACCCTGATCGAAGGTCGACCGAAAGGGTCAACCGACCCATAGTGAAGAGCCTAAGAAAATATTGTCCGGTATTTGTTAGTGACAAGATGGTTCATTTGATCAAGTAATCATACACTCACGCCTTCATATATGCAATAGTAAGTTTTGTCGTTGGTGTACATGTGTGTGTCACATCTTCAGAGATATGCTTTTGTTCACGACTCGCGTTTATGCTAGAGTTGTAAAAGTTAATAAAATTTACTGGTAGATTGGGAATTGCCTCACACAATTATTTTATAAATATTAATTATAGGAAAAATGGTAAAAAGATTTTTAGCTTAAAATGACAACTACATAGATTTTGTTATTTATAAGCGCTACTTAGAAACAGGTTTCAATTCATAAAAATAATCTGTTGTTGGAAATCTTATATGCAAGCCCTTTTATATGTATCAGTTTCTGAGGTGCTACTTCATATGTTTAAAGCAACTCTCTGTTCTAAAATTACAGAGTTTTATTGCTTTCGGTCCGACCATGCACATCTCTTGGTTTTTTTATCATGTAGTTTCTTTTCCAACAATCAAACTAAGGTGTATATCAGGGGCAGCTCAACCTTCTTAGAGGCCTAAAGCGAAGTCTTAAGACGGAGCCTTTTTGCAAAGTTATTTGCCGAAAATCGTTTATATAAAATTTATTTTTTCAAGTTTTTATGTGAAATCTTTCATTAGTTTCTCGAAATCAATATAGTATAATATTTCATTTTCAATTGATACGTCAACCGATATATATAGTGTTTTGGTGACGCTTTCGATCGTTGATAACTTTTAATTAACTTTAGTTTTAAAATACTTCTTTCTGCTAAAGTAACTGTTACCGAAATTGTTAACATTATTCTGTACACCATATAAGTATTACAGATTGAGTTTATAGTTATAATTTGATTAAGTATATCATCGATGTAGCATTTCTCACATGTATAATTCCTCTAAAAACTCTTAGTTCCAAAAAGAAATCTATATTGTTAATACCCAAACAATTGTTATAATATGGCTTAAAGAATTTTTAAGATCTAAACAACTACATTTTTAGCTTGTTATTATCTTGAGATATTAAATTTTCAATACTAAATAGTAGACTAAAGATACATTCATACAATACAAACTAGTCAAATTTACTTTCTATTGATGAAATCGCTTGATCTGAAATGTATACGAAGTAATCGGTTCTAAAAGTCTATTCGTCGGTTTTTATAGTTTCATTGTCAACATCTTTCTACAAATAGCTCGTTTTCCTTTCAATGTTTCATTCCATGTTCGTTTTTCTTTAGTAATTTCTTTAGCGGAAATTAAAGCATCCTTAAAAGCATCTTCTGATTGAAGAATGATAATGAGTCAATTAGATAAAACTACATAATGAAAGTATGTTTGTGGGTATGAAAAAATAAATGTCCATTGATCAATGTAAATGGTTAATAGTTGTTATCACACGAATTAATTTAATCTTTCCTTATTTTCATGCAAAAATGAGTCATTTATATACTTAATATATTTTGGCTTAAGTTTCTACAACTCGTTGGCTTAAAAATAAAAAAGTTGAAACAGAAAAGCCCAAAACTTTGAATAATTAACATTTATCAGCTAACTGAGACCTTGAATAATCAGATTTGTATAGATGGCGGCAAAAAAGACATGTGACTGACGTTATATATATACAAGGTCCTACGAAATCCGAGGCCTTAAAAAGGGCTTTACTTGCCTTACCCCTGAGCCACCACTTGTGTATATCCTTTAGGTACATTTACAAAAAATGGTGACATGATGAACTATTGTTAAACGGGTCATTTTGAAAGATGGATTCGAAAAGCTTAGGAGTCCATGAAGAAAAGTAAGAAGAAAAAAGTGAGGTCAGAGACGACTGAGGTGCATAGATATTTGCCCATCAAACTTAGAGCTTGATCGTACACTCTCAACCGTACAGTTATCACTAATATAGATGATAAAGAGGAAATTGACCGTACCATTAGCGTAATTCTCGGTCGGTGAAAAGACATTTGCACAGATAACACTAAGAAGGCAATCAGTAAAAAATCATCTTCCCGTCTCTTGAATAAAATGTTTGTATGCAGTGTCTCCCACCAATGCCTAGGTTGTATGATCTTGAAAGGGTGAGTATAAGTATTTTTTCTAATCTTTTTTCAGTATTTTTTGGATGTGTAGTAAAACTGATTATTGCACTTAATCGGTTATTAATTTCATATTACGGAGTATTAGGGTATATGTAAATTACCTACATTATCTATTAATCGTAAGTCCTAAGGTGGAATTAACGGTCACGAAAAAGATGTCTGTTTTAATTTTATGCTAAAATATAAACTTATTTATTAGTGTGTGAAAATAATAAATTTTGTAAATTATTCTTTCAATTAAATTCAGTGGTAGTCTATGTTCATGAGGTCTAATAAATTTATAATGTGTGTTTATAACAGTAAAAAAGTTGGCGTTTTGACATGGCTCCTACACCATCATCTGCAATCTCCGAAGGTACATGTCCATTTACTTATTATTTATTTTTTCATGGTGTTATCCCTGATTTGGATTCTGAATGTTAATAAATGAATTATGAAGAATGAATTTGTTTTAACTTGAACAATACTAGTGATGGGTGCACAAATTGTTATTCGGAAAAGAATCGAAGTAAGTGGATTGCTTTTGTTTGTGTCTGCTTTGAAGTCTTTTTCTTTGGTTTTCTTATGGTTTATGCACATTATGTTGCGAGGTTGATCATTAAAATCTGTTGGTGGTCTTTTGGAAGGTAAAAAGACATATTTTAGCGGATTTAATTTTTTTTGGAATTTACGAGAGTTGGAGGTGTTTTGCCACGTATTGTTTATATGACTTCACCTGTTAAGGACGATAATGATGATGTAGTTAGCTCAAATGTGACAGAAAGGAATGTTAGTTGTTTCTCGTAAAAGATGGCTACTCGATTTCTAAGTATTCCTTTATTGAATGTTCAGCGTTTGAGGTCCACTTTGTCGACTGTTTCATCGACTGAGCTAACTGAGCTTGTACCTCAGTTAGGACGATCGACTAAGGGTCATCCTAATAATAAGAAAATTTTCTCGGTTCAGGATTTCTTTAGATACACAAAGGCAGAAGGTACATTTTTTTCTTTTAGAGCTGAAATATAAACTTTTCATAGTATCAATTTCATTTAAAATTTAACCCTTTTATCTTGAGTATTTTCTTTAGATATTATAGTATATTGCTTATTAGTATATCATCTCAGATTAGATTTGAATTTTACTATTCTTTAAAACATTGATCTTCACTCCAATGTAACTAAAAACTATTGTGGAAGATACACATGTCCAGGTTACACTTAAGTTTGTCGACACTATTAGCTACATCGGTCGTGTCTTGGTTGGTGATACACACCCGCCACTGTTACTAGAAACTGACAATCTTTGACTTGAAAATATTATAATTTACTTTGATAATCACTTTCCCCTGTCTAAATTTGTTTGCTTATGGTATTGGTTCAAAATATAGGCATTTTCTTTTATCTGCAGGTGACAGAGGCACTTTCACGTGCAACGCTAACTTGATTCAAAATCCTATCGCTCTCGAAGCTTGCATCATATAGGATACAATTTAAATCCCTATGCACAACCAATATCTATCACTGGGAAGGCGTTAGCGGAGTTTGATGAGGATAACTTGATTCCATGCTATGGATTTGGAGATGGTATACTTTCATAAGCTACTTTTTATTCTTTATAGTGATTATACAAGCATGTAATTGTAATAAGTACCAATTTAGAAAGATTGAATTGTTTGGCCTTACTGTGCAGCGACTACACATGGTCAATTTCAGCTTTTATCCGGAGATAGATCATGTAATGGATTTGAGGATGTCATGACTAGATACAGAGAAATTCTTCCTCAGTTAATGCTTGCAGGTTTTGAATCTACTTCCAAAATGCATATAAAATGAGAATTAAATTGAACTTACTAGAGTATGTGACTTAATATAAAATGACTGTTTAAATTAATTCACTCTAATGCATTCTAAAGTACAAAACAATAAATAGGAATCATGTTAACTTTCCATGTTTATACAATTATAAACCTAGAAACATTGTTATTAACTATTCTCAACGACATTATAGTGCACTCTTAATATGATGAAGTTCTCATCAATTACATGTAAGGAACTACTTAATCTCTAATATTTTGATGTAACTATTTTTTCTTTCGTGTCAAGACAGTTGTTAGGTTGTCAGCAGGCAGCAAGATAACAACCATGCTTTCAGCCAATGACATGATCTTATGTGGTACTGAATCAAGATTAATCAAGGTAATGTAGGTATACTTAATTGGTTATGTTGTATATTAGGAGTAAACTTAAACAAAGGATAAGGGTTTAAGTGTACATTGTATTTTAGATTATGATTAGACTATAACCAGGATTAGTTAATCTTGTCTTACAAGCCAAGGAAAGGCCTTTTCGCCAACCTCCTTAAGTTTGGTTTATGGGAAGTTTCCTATTCAACATAGGAGAGGTTTCTAGATGAGGGGGGATGCTAGTTGATTAACTATTCTTCCTCAAATTCTAAGCTTTATTAGGTTTTTAATAAAGGGGTGTTTGAGGATATAACATGTGTATATTCATGTTGATTGTTAGTAGTCTCTCGCGTTTGCTACTTGTGCTCGATACAACTCGCGATCTAGCGTTCCGTGATCGAACTTTGGGTTTGTTGTCGTAATTGTCCAACAAGTGGTATCAGAGCCATAGGTTAGTCGTGGTCTTTAAAGATCGAGTGCTAGATCGAGGTTTCTAGTTGTTTGAGGTATCAAGGTTTGATTTCGGCTTTCAAATCAGATGTGTTGGAGTAGCGATCGGTGACGAGAGGAAAAAAAGGAAGGCCTACGTTTTCATTGGCAGGTTCATTTTTCAAACTTAGGATACTACAAAAGAAGATATATTCTCTGTACATGTGTATAGGCATGTGAAGGTGTTTATATTTACAATCGTCAAGGTTTTTTAATTTTTAAATAACTTCAGTTATAGTTTTATTTTTTTCAATGTTGCAAAAATCGGCCTAGGCGGCTTTGTAATTGCCGATTAATCGCTACTCGGCCATACACCTTAGAAAATAAGGCAAATCGGGTGAAAAATCGGTCTGGTCAAAAATCGGTAAAAAATCAGTGAAATCGGCCTAATCGGTCAACGAAATTCAAACATTTTTTTTTCACAATGTGACTTTGAATTGTTAACTGTTAACTTTTATTATCTATGTCTATGTTTTGAACAATGTAACTTTGAACTCATTTAATTTTGGTGTATTTAAAGTGTTGTATCCATCTCATACAAGTAACTTTGAAATTTATATATAAAATTTGCAAAACCGATTAATCACCGATTAATCGCGCCTAGACCGATTACAGGCTACAGGGTGGTCGACCGCCCGGCTAGCGACTCGCAATTTTTGCAACATTGATTTTTTTAGAGACGATAAGTAAGAAGGTTTGTGTTGTTACGGGTTTCTTGTGGTTAAAGTTTCAGTCGTGGTTTGTTTGGGTTTCAAGTTAACGATCGGGTCAGCTTATTCGAAATCGAGGGTTTAGGGTTATTCTAATTAATTTGATTTGAAAGAAGGGTTTTTAGCAACAACAAGTATATTACACACGGCTTGTGAGGCTTGTCAGTCTAGTTGGTTAAGAAACAACTTGACAAGCTTTTTAGCAAGGAAAAAGAAGAGTGGCTAGTTCTATAACTAGGTTTGACATCAAAAAATTCGATAGGAAGAATGACTTCGGGTTATAGCAAATAAAGATGCGTGTGTAACAAACGACAAATTTCAAAATTTTAAATGACTATTTTACCCTTTGATTTTTCGGGTCCGACTTGACTTTTTGACTTTTGATCTTTTAATTTTCACATAAAACGATTACCGCGTAGCCGGTAATTTTTTCGGAACATATTTAAATAATAAATTAAATTTATTATTACATATGTCTCATGTGCAAATTTATTTGACTTGAAAACGAAAAAGATATATGTTATCCCTAAGTTGACTTATCAAAAACGACCCGCTAAATCACGTTTTCACGACTCGAACTCTAAAGCAATTTGACGTAAAACGATATTCCGGACAACTTTTTAGTTTGCCCGAGACCCGAAAACAAGAAGAAGATGACCGAAATACCCTCGCAAAATTTTAGAAACTAGAAAAACGCGCACCGACACAAAATAATTAAATTTATATTTAATTATCACAATTTATTTAATAAATATATTTAATAAATTATTTAACATTTTATTTCAAAAATGTTTATATAAAACACGAATATTTAAGTAAAATTTCATTTTTCGGATAAAGTTTATTCGTGATACACAAATGAATAATAAACATTTTAAATAAATGTTATAAAACATTTATGCAATAATAGTCGAGTGAATACTCAATTTCATAGGAAAATTATTTTGAACGCAATGACGCAAGTTTCGTGTTTTGAATCATCCATTAAGTGGCTTAAACGAGTCCCGAACTATTAATTAACAAAAGTTACATGTTAGGTCCCTGTGGTAATATTTACACATCACCCCCTAGAATATCCTAGGCTTGTCACATTTTTTTAAAAAGTTTCTTATATATAAGTTTAATCATTTAGGGTTACTCATAAAACCCTAGCCCCCACTCACTCCTCCTCTCTTTTTCCGGCCAATCTCCGGCGCCATCCGGCCATGCTCCGGCCACCTTTACCCCACGACAGACACCACCTCCTCACCACCATCCTCGCCACGCACCACTATACACCATCACCACCCTATCATTCCATGCATCACCACCACAGCCACGCACCATCACCACCCCCACTGCCACATCACCAACAACAACATCATCACCATCCACGCCACACCATCACTCACGTCACCACCTCGCCACAACCACGCACCACCGCAAGGATGCGTTTGGTTTTAAAGATTGCACAAGAGGGTGCGTTTGTTTGTCTTATCAGCACCAAGGATGCGTCAGGTTGAAGAATACGACCTAAAAGGGTGCCTCTGGTTTTGATTATAACAGCACCTAGGGTGCGTTTGGTTGTTAGTAACATGAATAGGGTGCTTTTGGTTGTGAAAAGACCATAGGGTGCGTTGGTTTAGACAGAAACCACGCCAGGGTGCATTTGGTTTAACATAAACCGCACAAGGGTGCGTTTGGGTTGGCAGAATCACCACCAGGGTGCGTTTGGTTTAACCGAAACAACATAGGGGTGTTTGTTTTGTGGTTAACACTACAAAGGGTGTGTTTGGGTGAACATGAAAATTATAAGGAGGTGTTTGGGTGAGCAGAAACACCGTAAGGGTGCGTTTGGGTTAGCAGGAAAACCGTAAGGGTGCGTTTGGGTTGACAAAACTGCCAAAAGGGGCGTTTGGGTTAACAAAACTGCCAAAAGGGGCGTTTGGGTTAACATAAAATACATTAAGGGTGTGTTTGGTTCAGCATCAGACGTGAGGGTGTCGTGGTTTGAAATAGTACAAATCGACTAATAAAAATATTATAAGATTTTATAAATATAAAACCGGATTTAACGGTGGTTTAATGGGTAAATAAATGTGTTGTTTATTATTTTGTTTTTGGTGTTTAACAGCCTTCGGGTGTGTTTGGATTTGTGGTCAATAACATATTTGGGAGTATTTAGGTTTGGGTTTTGCATCATGGTTTGATTTAATTGAGGGAAAATAATTAACTTTTGTTAATATGGAAAACGTTTCATAAACGAATAGGTTATGCCAAGATTTTTATAAATTGCTACGCTTAGTAAATTTTTACAAATCTACTTTATTTATTATCTGGAAATGTCTTAAGAAATATTAAATCGTGAAGACCCGATAATCAAACGTGAGCTATAATTTTAGAGATTTCATCAATCTAGTCCACAACTTTAAAACGTGCGTTTATTTTCATAAAGGAGCTTTCTACTAAATCATTTGGGGATATCTGGGCGCGTGTCAAATTATTTAGTTTCATTTATTTTCATCATCTTTCTTATATAATACTTGAAAAATATTATATAATTAGACCATTTTATTTTTAATTGTCACATTTTAGATATAACACATGTCGTGTATTATATACGCTTCAAGTTATTTTTTGGTAGTGTATCTTGTTATATAATTCACAGTATGAATTATATACTTGGTAAATTTTCATTATGTAATATATACGGAATATATTACACACCTTGCGTTAACTTCTTTATTTATTTTATTTAACCAACCACCAAACTATTACAACTTGAGATCTAAATCTTTTATCAATGTATCACATTCATCATTCTAAGTTAGTGTGTATTAGCCGATAAGATTAGTTTCAACTTCCTGATCGAGCCGTTCGTCTTCCGTTTATGTTGTGCATATTAGATGCCTATCTGTCAATTGTTCTTCAGCATCGAGGTGAGTTTATAGCCCCTCTTTTACTTTTTTTACATTTACTTTACAAATCTCGGGGGAGAATACATGCTCGATACAACTTGTTTACATATTCATTTACACTTGGTTTACATACTTTATTTTACATACTTATTACAACCTCAATTACTTGATTTATATCACACTCTTTCTACTCATGGATTAAGTACTCAAAGCTATTTATGAATACAATGGTTTTTATTTTGGACACAAGTGTTTTCGGTCATTATTTCCTGTTTACGTGTTTGCCTAAGTAGCTAAACCCACGATTGCCCACTATCATGAACCGTCAATTGCTAGGTTGCGAGCGCGAGTGTATAAATAGATCTATTTGGGATTGACATCCCCGTTCGGGTGAGTAACTCTCACTAGTTTCGACTGTACTGATACGCGAACGCATACATGTCGAAACAATTTGGATGTTGCAGGTTTGAACATCTACACGGGCCCTTTTTTTTGCATTATATTGCATACATAGATGTCGAGCTTCGGTGTCATGAGCTTGGTGCAACCGTAGATACATTTATGTGGTACTGTATCTGTTATAGTAGACCCATACATTTTGGAAAATCAACGAAATCACTGTCCATACTACCTTATTGAACATTACTAATTACTGAACACTTTTCATTATACTGTGGTGAAGCAATAGACACTAAACTCTTTCGGTTCTACATTTACTCTTACATTTTTGGCGATTAATATAAGGATTGAAATGGTCATACATACTTTATAAATCTTTGGATTTCAACATTTACATTTATACTTACAAAACTCTATGAACTCACCAACTTTATGTTGACACTTTTAAGCATGTTTTTCTCAGGTGAATTAGATGCTTGGCTTACTTGCTGTGCATTGGAGTCTAAATTTGACAAGATTTATTCATGGATTTCTACTTATATTCAAATGATCAAATCTCGTTGTATTGCTTTCAAGCTTTTCATTGTGATGCAATTACGGGACAAATGTTATATCAGTTTCAAGAAAATCAACGAGATCACTTTTCAAACGACATTTAGAGGTCGTTCTCCTGTATCTTGTGCTGTTGTATTATGAAGTAACGCCCCTGGACATATTTCTGCTGCGACATATTTTTGGGGGCGTTACAGATTGGTATTAGAGCACTGGTTATAGAGAACTAGGTTGCATATGTTACCTAAACTATAACCGTTTTCACAAACATTGCATCACATCAAATATTTTCAAAGTGCATACACACTACTTGCTTACTTGCTTACATTACTCGTTGCATTAAGTGCTTGCACGATATATATATATAGGGGAGGGTTATTGTAGTGTAGTAGCTTAAAGTTGTTAAAATGAGAAGTGATCTTAACCATTAAATCTATAAATTAACATGCGATTTAATTAATAGTAGATACATGAAATTAAATCTTATACATAAAAATTGATGTACAACCACAAAAAAAACTTGATACGCTATCATTTATAGCTGATACATATGGTACATAATTTTGCTTCATAAAAGTCTATTAATAGAAATATACATTTTATTTGCAA
>BQNB010137835.1:7441-17792 GCA_026074375.1 Tanacetum coccineum
CCCAGTGACAACTTGCCTTGTAATCCACAGAATTCGCGCGCTCTTGCTCTACCTTGACAAGCAGTGCCATTTTTTCCTCGGCAAGCTTCTGTGCATAAGACCTCGAAGACTCTGCCTCAGCCTGCACATCTGCCAACTGTGTCTTCAGCAGCCGAATCTCTTCATCCTTCTGTTCACTCTGGCAGCGTTCAATAGAAAACCTTGCTCTCAACTGCGCCACCAGCGCGGCTTGTTACGCTGTGACCATATCAAACTCCTCCATAAGCTGATCCACTAGCATTCCCTCAAATGCCTTGGGACTTGTCTCCCGATCCCTCCTTGATATGTCATCAGCAGTCAAGGGACTAGTCGAGGGTGGGGACTGTACAGCATGCATCACCGGCGCAGAGGAAACGCTAGTAGCCTCGACACTGCGCACAAATAGCAAACAACCATCCAGTAATGAGGATTGCACATTCCTTTATTATGATTACGTACGCTAAACACTATTACTGGACGGACATAGAGGCTAAATTACTTACTTGGGGGAGGAGTCTCGGTCACCTCCTTTGCAGCAAGCGTGGGTGGCGCATCCGGGGTTTCCTCCTCAGTCGATGCACTGCCGAATAAACTGACATGACGCACCCTCTTTGACGTGCCCGCACCGTCATCACTGGTGGCCCTCTTGCGTTTTAACCTAGAGTTAACTTCTCCAGCCTCACTTTCAGCCCTTGCGACATCCGCATCCTCTAAAGAACCAACGCTTGTTACGTCTAGCCCGGGGGGCTCCTCACTTGCACCTGGTACACTGCGCAGTGGTGTGGGTACTAATACATCAGTACTATCAACCTCTGGTTGCTCCAGCACAAGTTCCATTGTGCGCCCTGCGGTACTTTCCAACAGCGGCTCCTCACCATCTCTTAAAGGGCGCACCCCCTCGGTCACCTGCTTGGGTTTACTCAAGTGCACCACGCTGAACAAATCCATCTCTGCGCCACAATAATTACGACTAATACCCATGTGGCATAGAAAGGCCTCCGAGTATGCGTTGATAGGGATACGGTTCTCATTTATGAGTTCCGCATCCTCCATACTATACGACCCGGGGGGTAGGCGCTCATCTCTCGGCAATAACCCCTGAGTATAGAAGGCGAAGTTCCAAGGAACCAACGCATCATCTACCCAGAAGAATATCTCCCTCCAACGCCTCAGCGCATCTAATTTTTCAGTGTAGCACTGCAAGCGCCCGACGCGCTTGGAAAACGATACCCATCCGTTTGACCAACAGGTATGATAAAAGGCGCGGAACAAATGGACCGTGGGATTAATTGCCAAGAGGCGGCAATTAACCTCGAAATTGGATATTTTTGCCGCGCCTATGCAGTGCAATTGGGAAATATGAAGACGATAATGGTTCAGGACGTTGCACATAAATAACGAGAGGGGCACACGTTGATTGGCAAATTCAAAGAACCGTGTGTATACCCCGACCTTCCCCACTGGGAAATCCGCTATACTCGCATCCGCAGCCGGCACTACCGGGTGCAGTGCGGACGGGATGTAATACTCAGATGTGAACTCACGAAGTTCCTCATCTGTTATTTCTGATGTAAAATCAGTAAGTTGCAACACCATGATTTGTGAAGCAAGGGTTTGGATGCGCACGCGCTTATTACCTGTATCTGATCTTTGATGATTAATGGAAGCTTTATCAATGGTGGTGGAAGAGATTTTTTTTTACTGTGGCACTAACAGTGAAATGGAGGCGAACCCTTATATAGGGCAAGTTGTTACTGACACGACGACCGGATGAGGAACACGTGTCCCCCACTTGTCCTAATCGTGTGGTAGGGGTACAACATATAAGCTATGTTCTAGCTACCTTTTTCACGAATTACGAAGTGCACTTTTTGCGACTCAAGTTGACCAGATTCATTGTTCTGGGCGGGACAATTCCTTGTTTCTTCCTCGATACGCATCCTGGAATATTTGCCGCAACTATTTGTAGTCTAGCATCCGCGGTCTTACCAAGCGCATACTAGACTGGGGGGACATGATGACGTATAGTCCAACCTCGGGTCATGAACCCGACCCACGAATACTATTTATACCTAGGCCCATGACGAATGGGCCATAGCGACACCAATACGGGCTTCCAAGGCCCAAACGGTACTGCCTACGGGGAAGCCCATGACATATGGGCTATCACGACAAGGATTTAGGCCCATGAGGTCCAACCAGCGCACACGCGCGCAGGTATCTATAACACCCGTTACGAACGAGTCATAATCATGAGAGGGGCCCACTAGTTATTAAATAAACGGTGGGGCCTCTTGGTTATTAACCTAATTAATGGGACAAAGCCCATTAGGGTTTGGTGAGTATATAAAGGGCACCTAGGCTCTCATCCAAGGTATGCTCTCATAACCCTAACTTTCTACTAAAACCCTAAACCGATTACTTACTCTCACGCCGGAGGATAATCGTGGGAGACAATCCCACGGTAAGCCTAACGGTGCTTTGTTTTCTTAGTGCGCAGGTCTCATACATCAAGACTCAATTGATACAGGAACCGGAGCCTAACAGATCCGTATTACACCTAATTCGGATCTAATCAAGGATCGTCCAACTTTTGTATCAACAGATTGGCGCCATCCGTGGGACCAGACACTAAGAACACTGCCAAAATCTAGAATGACAAAGCAAGGAAACTTTACCCAGCGGACTCCGCAGGCAAAGAAGCAGAGCGACCAAGCCTCTAGACAGGTCTCCAATTAGGCCTCTGGAAGCACCAATACGCCATGTGATTTGGTCTTCCCAGCGACGGGACCATCCCTAGGGACAACCTAGCCAACCGCCACAATCACAAGCACGAAAGATCTATAGTGTGCTGTTTTCACCACCCTTCCTCAAACGGCACCAGGGGCAAATACCACCGAGCCGCCACCCCTACCCATTCGAAATAAGGGTCCCGAGTTAGGGGCTGACAACCTTACACTGGAAGGGGTAGCGACTGAATTGGCGCCGAGTGATTTCGTATCTCAAAACTACGAGACTTTGGTCGTCCTCATGCAAGAGGAAACAAAAAAGAGATCAAGCCAGAGCCTACAGGCCCGACTTAACTTCGGTCCGGAGGACGAAGTATCTCCACCGCGCCACCAAAAGGAAAGGCGCAGAAAGGATAACCGTCGACCTCCAGTATTTGGTAGAATCGGAAAGACCTTTTCGTGCTCTCAAAATAGGCTAACTTTGCAGAAATATGGAACACTCATGATAACCAATGACGGCGCATCAGCGTCCTAGATAGGCTGGGCAGTCGCAGATTCCACAGCAGCTTGGACCAACGGCGCTCCCCAGTGAAAGATCCTCCAAGTTCGTACTCCGAGGACCAGTCGGATCCGCAAGCGTCGCAGAAGGTAAGCTCGTCCCCTCAAAGATACCTCGACACGAGACGCCCAAAAAAAAAAAAAAAACCGGGACACTGGACAAATACCAAAGAACAAATATCGTCGAGATGAAGACGAAGATATGTCCCGTCCATGGTGTCGTCAAAAGGTCGACGCATTTACACGGCGCATTAGCGATTTCTCGGAAGATAAGAAAAGGCGCATGCCTGCTAATGTAAAAACTTATGATGGGACAGGTGATCCTGATGACCATCTAAAAATCTTTGAATCGGCGGCCACTATTGAAAACTGGCCACAACCCGTGTGGTGCCACATGTTCATTCACCTATTAGTAGGAAACACGCCGGAACTGGTTCAGCAAACTACCACAGCAGAAGCATTGATGGTTTGAAGAGTTGCGGAGGGCATTCCGACCTTAAATTTTACTCAAAGGAAGAAGTGTGCCAAGAACCCTGTCGAGCTTGCCAAGGTCAAACAGCGCCAAGGAAGTCAAACAAGCGCCTTACGTAGATCGCTAAATAAGGAATGAATGCAATACACGCAAGGCGTGCCCCCGAAAATCTCAGATCTCAGGGTTTCTGAATGGAATATAATAACCCAGAACTTATCAAAAGGTTTGAATATAGGGTCCCCAAACCTTCGACTGAATTGATGAAACGTAACAAGGTCCCTTGCATTCTAGAGAAACCGTCGCCGCGGACAGCATAAAAGCTTCCTCACGACAACAGTCACAGTAACAAACCAGGAGACAATCCAACGACCCAGAGTACAGTCGCAACAAACAGCTACGCGTCATAGGGGTCGAGGCGGGGGAACGACAAGTACACCTCCACTGATAATGACCCAAAGGAGATACTCCGCAACAAGAAGGTTCAAACTTTCCCAAAACCACCACCAAGCGCACATCCAGAGAGCAACGAGTAAGGTAACTCGGATACTGGAGTATCAAAGGCAGAAGGTCCATACTACCAATGAGTGCGCCAACATGGAACTGCGCCATCTATTGACAAATTGGTCAAGGAAGCAGATTGGATCACTGGTGAAAAACATCAAAGAAGGAAAGATAAACAAAGGAGCGGACGGCAAGAAAGATGCATAGCCTAAGACCAGGCTGACACTAATCAATATGGTGCAGTCATGGCGCGAAAAACTAAGCAAAAAGTTTAGTCAAAAATTCGCAATGGATGAAAGCATCATCTTTCCCATTTAGCTGCAGGACAACCGCAGTGGTGGAGCCACTTACCATCGAGATAAATGCAGCGGGTCACGACATCCATCGCATGTACATTGATGGGGGAGCATCTGCAGACATACTGTACGAACATTGCTTCAAAAGACTGCGCCCTGAAGTAAAAAGTCAGTTAAACCCGGCCACGACGTCGTTGACTGGCTTCACGGGAGAAAAGATATGGCCCATGGGGCAACTACGATTACCGGTTATGGTTGGCAATAAGGAGCACTCCACAACCGCCTGGATGAATTTTATGGTGATCAGATCCCCATCGCCATACAATGGCATTATTGGAAGACCAGGGATCTCAGCGATACGCGCGGTCCCATCCACGGCCCACGGGATGCTAAAATTCCCCGTCGACGGCGGAATTGTCACCATCTACAACACCGCCGCACCTCCTAAAGAATGCAACACAGTCACATGTGACGTAACGCAGACTCAGAGGCAGCACGCAACCAAAGTGACAAACTTGAAGGTCGCGATTCATCCCGATTACCCGGAGCAAGAGGTATCGATCGGGGGGTCGCTGTCTGATACGGGTAGGGCGGCTGTGTGCGCACTCTTGCAAAGAAACCTCGATATCTTTGCATGGGAACCAAAACACATGACTGGTGTGCCACGATCGATCACAGAACACAAGTTGAAAATCCGACAAGGATACTCCCCAGTAAGGCAGAAAAAACGCGGGCAAGCTCCAGAGCGCGCTAAGGCCATTCTGGAGGAGGTACACAAACTTGTGGAGGCAGGTATCATGCGAGAAAGTCCTATTTAACCATGACTTGGCTCCTCCAACCCAGTTATGGTTCAAAAAGAGCGATGGTACTGTCGGATGTAGCGTGGACTTCAAACGACCTTAACAAAGCAAGTCCCACAAGACTGCTATCCACTACCCGAGATAGACGGAAAGCTGAGTCCTTACGGATACCCCTTAATGCTTCTTGACGCAAATAAGGGGGTATCACCAAATCCAAATGGACAAGGATGACGAGGAAAAGACAGCCTTTCACACAAGTCAAATGTGTCTAATCTATTACAAAGATTACTTTTTTGGCCTAAAGATGCCGGGAGCCTACCTACCAAGCGGACTGTAGAATAACGCGTTTGAGGATCAAGTGGGGGCCGCAACCTGGAAGTCTATGTCGATGACCTTGTTATAAAGAGCCACACCGAAGACGAGTTGGTGCGCGACATTGTAGAAACTTTCAGGGCACTGCGAAAATCAATATGAAGCTAAATCCTAAAAAATGCAACTTTTTGGGGCTACAGAAGGCATGTTCCTCGGATACTTGATAGAACCTGACGGCCATCAAGCCGTGACAGAAAAAACAAAAGTTGTCATCCAACTTCCTTCACTACCCCTAACAATAGGCCAATAAAGCAACAATTCAACCGAACCCCGAAGGCCTCAATAGACAGGATGTGGATAAATATCATATTACACGACGTAATCTAACGATCCGCTAACGAATGTTAGCACACGAAAAATCACCGCGCACGATGAAAGAAGTCCAATCGTTAAATGGAAGTTTAGCCGTTTGAACAGGTTTCTGTTCCTATCCAAGTCAGAAGACACGCACTCCCCTTGTTCAAAACACTCAAGAAGTGTAACGAAGAAGGGAGACTTCCATTGGACTACAGAAGCAGAAGAAGCTTTCACGCAGCTCAAGCAGCATATAGCAGCACTTCCCACGCTGGACAGTCGCTAACTCGACCAGGGAGAGAGTTGATTATGTATTTATCTGCGACGCATGGGGCAATTAGCGCTGTGCTACTAACAGATAGAAACTCTGTACAAACACCGGTATACTTCGTAAGTAAAGCACTCAAGGAAACGGAGATCAACTATAGCGCATATGGAGAAAGTTGATCCTGGTCGTTATATTTGCCGCCAAAAGACTTGCGTAGGTATTTTCCCAGCGCACCAGTAGCGGTAATAACCACTAGATCAACCCACAAACAGTTATCTCTAAGAACCTGATGGCGTTCGGGGAGTGGCGAATGCGCAAAAGTGGAGGCGTCTGCTTGGTGGTTTTGTGAGACATAACATCTCATATAGATCCAACACGGGCACGCGCAGTGAAAGGACCAGATATTTGGCTGAATTCTCATCGAAAACCAGAAACCGATGCTGTCCTCACCCAAGCGAAAGTAAACCACCCAGAACCATGGATCCTAATTCACGATGGATCGTCATGTCGAGGTAACGGGGTCGGTGGGGGGGGGCGCTAGCCGGGGTTATGACTCGATCAAACCGCGTTGGGAAGGAGTGAAGAGTAGGTAAAGACCACGGTTCCACCAGCTATCGCTCATTAGGAGGGTGGCAGAGAGTATTCTTTTAGACGATACACACTGGGGAGGACATGCCAATGACACCTGCGAACAACGAGGCGGAATTACCGAAGCATCAAATTGTGGGACTTGCAGGATGTCACAGGACGCATTTGCAGCTCGAATGGGAGTAAAGTAACCTAGAAGCAATGTGGACTCCCTTTAGTACCAACTCATGTGTTGGGCGAATATGTGGCTAAAGAAGACAACATGGTTCAATACCTCGACAAGACCAAGTCGCTAATCCAGGGCTTTGATAGATTCACCATTCGGCAAGTTCCTAGAGGTGACAACAAAAAAGCGGATGCCTTAAGTAAGATCGCATCCACAAGCTTCGCGCACCTATCAAAGCAGGTATTGGTCGAAATCTTGAAGAACAAATCCATCTCGGAGATGGAGATATCTACGGTGATAGAAGAACAGGATCCTACGTGGATGACCCCTATCGTCGAATTCATAAGCAAGGGCACGCTCCCTCATGAACAAAAGGATGCCCGGCGCATACGCCGCATCGCGCAGAGATTCGAACTTCGAGATGGTGTCCTCTATCGACGTTCGTTCCTACAACCATTGCTCATATCGGGCGTCAGGACCCAATTCAGGAGAACTATGTGCTCCGCGAGATTCATGCGGGTTCATGCAGTATGCACTCAGGACCACGTTCTGTAGTGGCAAGAGCCTTACGGTCTGGGTACTACTGGCCTACCATGCACCGCGACGCGCGCGACATGATCAAGAAATGCAATGATTGCCAAGTACATAGACCAATCCCGCGCCAACCACAACAGGCATCTAACACCCACACCTCCCATGCCATCACAAGTGGGGTATCGACATCGCTGGCCCCTTCCCTGTTGCAGCGGGAGGATTGAAATTCCTTATCGTGGCTATAGACTACTTTACTAAATGGATCGAGGCGAAAGCGGTCGCCACAATCACAGGGAATCAGGTAAAAAGATTTGTCTGGGATAACATTTGTGTCCGTTTTGGATTACTGAGAAATAGTTTCGGACCAATGGGAAACAATTCTTGATAAACCCGTTCAAAAGACTGGTGGCGCGAGATTAAGCATTCCACATGTTTTGCGTCGGTTTAAACATCCACAGACCAATGGTTTGGTTGAGCGAGCAATCGACGTCCTTTAGGAGGAATCAAAGCGCGCCTGGACAGACACAAAGGCAGGTGGGTAGAGGAGTTATCACATGTCTTGTGGGCACATCGCACAACAATAAAAGTTAGCACAGGGGACACCCCCTTCTCTCTTGTCTATGGGACGGAAGCCGTTATACCAGCCGAAATTGGAATGCCAACTATTCGCACCGCGGAGGTCAATATCACAACCAATGACGACGAGCGACGTATAGATTTGGACATATTGGAGGAAAGGCGCGAACAAGCAGCCATACGTGAGGAAAAAGTAAAGTTAAAAATGAAGGGATACTACGACGCTAAAGTTCGAGGAGTCTCATTTAGACCAGGGGACTTCGTGTATCGTGCTAATGACGCAAGCCACGCGGAAGACACAGGAAAGCTGGGACCAAAGTGGGAAGGACCCTACGAGGTTACGGAAGCACTTGGAAAAGGAGCATACAAGCTGCGTGACATGGATGGGCGTGAGTTGCCCCGCACGTGGAATATCTGCCATCTCAAGAAATGCTATCTTTAGTGAAGTGCTCACTGGGTATATGCGTATTTTTTTTAGACACATGTTTTTTTTTATTATTTCTGCAAGTATTAATTAAATGTCGCGGTTTCTAGCTAACTCCGCGACGCAATTCACTTTACATGCTTATTGTGAGTCTCTATTTATGTATCAATACTGTTGTTACATTATTCTGTGCCTACGCGGCGTGCATGCACCTAATAACCCCACGATGGGAAAAGGATGAGTAAACCTACTAAATGACTCGTTGAGTAAGAGGGTTGCAAACCCATCAACATCGGATCATGAGTCCTTGTTAAACACCTTTCTCTCAAGACGTTGGAGTCAGTTTATGCGCGCATTCCACGATGGATGCGCAGCAGCGCACACGGTGCACGTTTAACAAATTAGGAGTCAAAACTTTTGACTTCTTGATATGGTATTAGCGGTACGCCGCATGTAATTGTAATGTCAACCCATACATATAAACTTAGCATATTTTGCAGTCATGAACTTTGTAATGACTATGTTCACAACAATTTGACAAATGGCACATCATAAACAAGCCTTTCATGCAAAGGCAACTAATTATGCACAAACATTTTGTCAACTTTTATAACTAATATTGTGCGCGTACAATCGCATAAGTCACAATAACATGCGACCCATACTATGGGTCCAAAAGGATAGCTTTTACACAAGAACCACGAGTTCACTTAATCAACGTTTACTAATATACACAAAAAACGACAAGTTTACACAAGGAAGAACAACCTAGATGCTGTGACAACGACTTTGCTCGGACCTACCAACTGGGTAGGCCGCATCCCCAGCCTCCTCAAGCTTCCCCAGGAGCTCACTATCCTTAGGTGACACAGTCGCCACGCTAACTGGTACTCCATCCGAACGGGGGAGGTGCGCAGCACCAACACCACATAAGATAGCCTTACCCTTCACCCCTTTCTTCTTCGCCAGCCTTATGGCGTGGGCCTCCAAAGACTCCTTCAACGGGACCTCCTTCTCAAGTGCGAAAGGATTCAGGATGTCACGAGGACTGGCAAAGATAGGTACCTGTAGTTGCGACACGTCCGGCTTTAGAAAGTAATCAGGCTGGGCCTCAGCGCCCTCGGTGGCATGCCTAGCTAAGGTTAACCCTGTCATTATCACACCAATGGGGTAATCCTGGTCACGCTCCAGCTGTGCGATATGAGGCAGCTCTAACAGTTTCATCGCCTCCATAGCAGCAACAAGCTCCTCATATGCTTTTTGATTATACCCAGGTACCTGTGCGGCAGGCACTGTCAGCAGCCTTCTTTCATGCAGTTCCTCCACCGCTTCTGCCTTACCACGAGCCAAGGCACACTTCACGACATCCCCAAAGGACTGCCTGACCTCTTGCGATTCCAAAGTGCTCACTACCCGAGTGAGTAGCGCTCACTACCCACGGGGCACCCGATAAACGGATATATGTCATGTCGTACTGGTTAGGTTGTCTTTGGTCGGACACCTGGAAGGGCAAACAAATACTTATAGCAATGTGCATGTTATCTTGCGTAATTAGCTTCAGTATCATGAGCTTAGTGCAACGTAAATACTTTTTATGTGAAGTTGTATCTGTTATAACTGTCGCATACGTTTTAATATCTTGTGGTCCACTATAACAACGTTTAAACTAAACCTATGAAATCACTCAACTTTATGTTGACGTTTTAAGCATGTTTTTCTTAGGTGCTTAGCATGGATGATGTTGCTTGACTTATG
>BQNB010137838.1:0-17791 GCA_026074375.1 Tanacetum coccineum
TTAAATTGGGGGTTTCCACGTAAATCGTTTGTGTTCTTTATTTGCTATTATCGTAACTTTGTTTGGTTGATTATTGTTTTGGTTTAATCTTCGTTTCCGTACACGCTCCAAATTCCCTACAAATTGCTTATGTGAAGATGCAGGAAATGTATATTGACTACGAATGTTAATAAGTAATAGCATAAGTAGATCAGCGTTAAGAGCATGGAGTGTGGCAACGAGGTATCTCGCCAAATCCTACGTGGGCTTCGCCACTACCCTCGCCACCATACCAGCACACCTCGCCACTTCATTTTTTTTATATCTCGACGTGCAGACGAGTCAAATAAAGACAAAAGGACTAGCCTTTGATTTAACAGGCAACGGATTTCATTTTAATTATTGGACAACTTATGTGTGAAAAGAGAAAATAAAATGTTGAGTGGTGGGGCCTAAGTGAGGAGATAGGGTGTGTTATAAGTGAAAAGGTATTTTTAAGTGGAAGTGAGATACTAATGTGGCAAGCAATGGGGCCCAAGTGAGAAGATATATCTCTCCACCAGACTCTTCTTCCCTTTAAGTAGGAACTTGATAAAGCTACCAACGACAATGCAACGTTAATATGTGTTTTCAACTTTTTATTTGAAGGAAGAAAAGAGTGAAAGGAAAATGATGAAAAATGTTATTTGAAAATTATGTCATCCATCATACATCAAAAGTAATAAAAAAAACTTGTGTCTATATAAACACTAGAGGCAATTGCGTCATAACAAATATATCAAAAAACTTAAAACAAACTTATATATTTATTTTTCTTACTCCCTCTCAATTAACACCCAAAATCAAAGCTAAAACAAATAGTGGTTATATCATCTATTTAAAGGGTAATTGCGTATATATCACTTCAAAAATACGATAAAAAGCAATTTGGATATATTTGTCAAATTTAATGTTTTGAAATAATGTATACACAATTAAGAGTTTAACTCGAATATATATATACGCAATTATACATTTTTGACAGATATATACACAATTCCCTCATGTAAACTAGGGGTGTGCACGGTTCGGTTAGGGTCGCTTTTGGGCTAAAACCGAAACCAAAAAACCAAAACCGTTTGGTTTTTGGCGGTTCGGTTTTCTCGGTTTCGGTTCGATTTTTCGGTTTTTTCAGGTTTTAACCGTTATATTTTGGTGTGGCCAATTTATACAAACAAAGTTGTTTTACGAAGAAAATTGATTATACTTCTTTACTTTTTTTGTCAAAATGAGCCTAATAATGTTATCCCAAATTTCTACAATTACATATGAGACAGATACACATGCAAAGTGGACATACGCATAGTATGATCATTGTTATATATGTATTGATATGTTGTCAAGTAAAATACACTCATATAAACGTTAAGATATATTGTCAAGTAAAACACACACACAAACACGCATATAAACGTTAATATATATATATATTTTATTTATATATATATATATATATATATATATATATATATATATATATATATATATATTATAATTTCGTTCACAAAATAAATATGTATTTATTAATTTGATTTATTTAGTTATTTCTATATATTATATTACTTATATATTATTATATAATAAAACTGGTTCGGTTCGGTTTCTGGGCGATAATCGAAGCCAAACCGAATTTTTCAGTTAATCGAACCATCGATTTTTTTCGATCGATTATTTCGATTCGATTTTTTTAGATTTTCGGTGTGGTTTTGGTTTTGATTTTTTCGTTTTGTTTCTCACCCCTAATTTAAACCAACATGCTACCTATTTTTTAGTATTTGTGCCTACTAGCATAAGCAAATATGCCATGTGTTTGGAACTTTGAATCACATGGACTTTCTTTTAACGAGGTTCGTAATTCGTGCGCTGTCGCGGAGCACGCGAGACTATTTTCGCAACGAATCGATAACTTTGATTATTATTTGTCAGTCGTTGGGACTCACCTTACAGTGAACCGATAACCTCAAATACTATTTCCGTAAATATTTTAAATATATATATTAAACTTCAGTATTTTTTATAAAATCATGCGCAATGTTAGAAGCATTGCAATATTTGGCTCGTTTTGTTCGCAATTCGACGCTCTTTTCGGTGACATTTTTTTCCGAATGAATTGATAGTTATGTGTTCGATATTTGATAAATAAAGTTTGTTATATAAAAAAAGTCGTAAATAGGTTAAAGTTCATGGTGCGTTTTCAAAATTGTTTTTTTGAATATATATATTAAACTCGAACAATTTTTATAAAATCATACGTATGTCAGAAGCATTGACATATTGGGCTAGTAAGGTTCGCAATTTGACGATCTTTTCAGTGACATTTTTTCTGACTGAATCGATAGATATGTGCTCCATATTTAATAAATAAAGTTTATTATATACAAAAGTCGTAAATAAGTTAAATTTCAGGGTGCGTTTTGAAATTATATAAAAAAATTATTTTTTTACATCGGTAAGTGTGAGACGTATATTACGAGTATGGCAGCCCGCGCTTCGCTGCAGGACACTGGATTTTACGTCGTTCTAGAATCAAAAGCCACGACGCTATTCGTTGCAGAAAGGTACCACCTACTAAATAGCATTGATATTCAAAGAATGTGTTTTACTTGTAGTGCTCAAGTCATCTACTTAGCTCCCGTTTCTTTTCAACTTAATGTCCTGTTTGCTAACAAATGCTTTTGTACATAGGAAATATTTATGTTTCTTTTTAGCTTAATACAAACATCATTTCTTAATGTAAAAGGGCATAAAAACCCCACCCTTTTCCATCTAGGACACCAACCACACTCTAGATGACCATCCTACCCTCATTATAATTTATACACTTTTTTCCTTATTTTCTCCACTAACCTCATTTTTCCAGTTCTTCTTCTCCCTTTAGTCCAAACAAACTCAATGCACCACCAGTCTCCATCACCGCAACACATAAACCATTACCACCCATAATCTCTACCGTTCAATTCACCTTCAACCATTGCTACTCTCTTAACCCTAAACAGTCCACCACCACCGCACACTGTAGCAGATCTAAGGACCAGAAGAATCAAAATTTAATACTTCTAATATGGTGTTCTCGTTTGTCTTCTAAAGCCCAGTTTCATCTTGTCGTTTCAACTGAATCGACTCAGTCGGAAGATCAAGAAATCCCATATTTTCAACTAACTCACCTCGGTTGGATAATGATTTTTTTTGTTTCTAAGTTCAAGCCTGTGATTATTAATGTTGAATGTGTTGATTGTTGTAAAGTTGGTTTCTTTAATTGTTTCATGTGAGTTTAGGAAAATCTAGAGTTAGGATGTGGTTGTTTTGACCATTTTTTGGTTTCTAGTTTAGGTCCACGTATCCAACATGTGAAGGGTTATTCAAGATAAGGATAAAGGGTAAACTAGTAATTTAATGCTGTTAAAGTTGTTCATTCAGGACCCAAAAGAAACAACGTTTTTTAAACAATCCTTGTCGCAAATGACTTACATTTTTCTAAACATAAACTATATCCAAACAGTAAATAAAAAGAAACAGCCCCTTAGACCCTTATTAAAAGAAGTGTGAAAATAATGTGAGAAAATGGAGAAATCAAAGCTCCACCATTATTAATTACATACGAATTTCTACCCATGAGATAAGGTCATGTGGTTCATAAATTTCAAGACAATATTTGATACCCTGCTCAAAATTGTTAACGGAAGATATGGTATCCATTAGTGCCTGCCTCTGCTACCTTTTGTCTGATGCAAAATGAAAAAAACTAGGTATTAGCATTAGTTGCTGATAGAGTATTATCTAAGCTTACGCATACATGTTTTGAAAACAGCTTTACCGCCAACTTATAATGCTAATGCAAATATATCGCTGTCCCACGTGTGAAACATTAAGGGTGTGTTTGTTTTTGTAAAAAATGTCTGAATCACGTCTGAGTCTGACCGGTCAGACACGGTCAGAAGTTTTTGTTGTTTGTTTTTTCTTTTTGCGAGTCAGACATGGTAAGGTAATAAACCTCTTACTCAATCAGAGGTGGATATTCGGTCTTACTGCCTCCGAACCTTGCAAACTATTCAAGTGCCTCCCATCTTCAAACCTTTTAAACCCACAACACCCTTCATCCATCATCGATCAAAAACAAACTTACCTTACCTTTATCAAGATTTAAAGTTGAAACAAGTAAACATGAGTTACAAAAAGATACGAGATTCAAGGTAGTTGTTTTTGTGATTCGAGATTAAAGGAGACCAAAGACATACTTTTTTAGTGGATAAAAGGGAAACAAGGATGATTGTTGTGTTTAGCTTTGAGAAATATTAGGGCACATCTCTACGTCTCCACAAATTAATTATAAGTTATTTGCTGGGCTAGACATTTTGGGTTTTTGTTGGGCCAAGTTAAATCCAAAAGACCGAATATTATGTATTACAATTTGGTTTTGTGGCGTTAAAATGATATCAATTTTGGTTTCGTTAAACCGAAGAGTTGAAATGATAACGGTAACACGTTTGGTTACATGGTTGAGCCAAAATCGTGTGTTTGTGAACATATAGTTAAAAAAATGGATAATTAAAACCATTAACACAAATATAAAAAAACAAAAACATTATTTCATTCAGATTCAGACTTTATAACCGCCTCTTACTAGTAACATGCGGTAGTCATATTCAGACCCAAAATATCTTAATGAAACAAACACCACCTAAGTTAATGTTGGTTTGTCTGGCTATGTGAATCAGTTTTTTAACTACTCTAAAATCTGCATTAATAATCCAAATTTTTCCATAAGAATATTGTATAACTAAACAAAGATAGTACAAAGTTTATCAACCTAGGTAATAATTTTACCATTTTCATTTCCAAAACCCACATTGCAGGCTGTTCCAGTAATTACTTTTGACAGCCTACCTGGATTCTAACGATGCTATCTATGTAATGTTTAAGTTGCTCCAATTATACTTGACCCTTTATCATTAGTTTCATTTATTGGTGGGGGGTTGACAAATGGCGCCATTGAACCATCTGTCAACATCTACGGTGGCCAAATATGACCAACACAACAGGATATACTTGGCTTGTTACCTAGGTTCAATGTGTTTAGGTTGATGTGACCACAATTAAAACTTACTGTTACCCTGCTACATTGACCTATGATAATAAGGTATCAAATAATCACTTACTGGCACCACTTTTACTTCTTGTGTTCTGCAAGCTGTTATCGATAATTGACCATCGGGTTGACCTTATGCTAATGTGTGTTCATACTTTTTATCAGCAAGTCATGAAGTTTGGCCTGTTTAAAGGACCATGAAGAACATAAAGTTAAGGCCATTAATGGAGCAGCTCATGAAAATAATGAGTTCTAACTCAGGTAAGCTGTTTTTTGTTTGGTTTCTTAAAATGGAAAACACGAAATTAGAACCAAGAGCATGTGTCTGGTGTATAAGAGAATATTTTCGTGATTGAAAGAAGGAAATTTGCATATTTGCTAATAAAAGACAATGACATATTACGTAATTTATGCCATGTATCTTAAAGTCACAATGGCATTAGCTAAAATTAAATAAAAAATGAATATATTTACTTTTAAGTCCACAAACTCAACTTAATAAGCTCATACACCCTAAAAAGTAAGCATATCTAAATTAAGATAAACCCATTAGCCAAGAAAATAAGGTAACCCAAACACCCCCTCAATACTACTTTACACAAATCTTGCGTAGCTAGTGCAACTACTTTCCCCTTAACAATAATGACGCTAATGCAAATAGCCTGTGAAATAATGCAATTAAGTACCAAATAATGCAATAATTAAATAAAAGTGGGTAAAACAGATGGGATAAATGATATAATAAAGTGATGTTATTTGATGTCATCAAATATCCTCCCACTTGAATCCTACTTGTCCTCAAGTAGACTTTAGAAAAAGTTTTAGTTTATGAAAATGTGTCCCAACCGAAGTTGAGGTTTTTCCGTTTAAGCATCGTTTTGTCCTAATCACCTGTACATAACCGAGCTCCTCACGAAATATAGAAATGAAATAGGGTGCAACATTTAAGTAGTACGCTCAATTGCTCGGTCGTGATTAGCTTTGTATCATAGGCTTGGAAAGGATACACATCTCCACCGCTAAAGCTGAGAAAGAACAAGTTTAAAAGATAAATTGGGTTAAGAAGGCTTAGGGTTGATCATTCAACAGTCTTTCACCATAAGTACCACACCAACAAGGCAGCTGTATCGTACATACACGGCCGTAATGACGGAATACACATACATGCTCGAACAAGTCCTCGTTCGAGTAGACATTAAGGTTAGTTGCTAGGAAAAGGAAGTAAAATGGGTGTTAAACAAAATTCACAAAACAAATATATTAAGCCAACAAATAAGGTACGGTTGCTAGTAACTTTCTCCCGACCGTTCCATGACAAAGACTCAAACATATAGACAGACACCTCGATTACAGAAATGACAAAGACAACCTAAGTTGGCGTTCCCATAACAGTCAACTTCCTTTACATCCCGCTCTTTATATACTTTTACATAAGTGGTGATATCGGTCACTTTTTACAAGACTTTACATTGTTGATTTTTGTAACGTAGAATAATCGATCCTTCCAAGTGATTCATTCGGTATAAACTTCTTTTAATCCGACTATTTTTCTTCCTTCTCTTTAAAAAAAAATAATACATCATAAACCTCGATTTAATTCCACCGTCTTCACTATCATAATTCATCCGGATAATCTTTTTCTTGTAACGTTTCGTCTTCGGACATGATTCATAATCGCGAAAGTAGCGAAACTTACAAGCTACATATTTTTCCCATTGCATTGTGCAATTTCCCGACCATTACAGAGATAGAAAAATTTCACTTTGACACATGAAATACAAAACTTTACACGAAAGTAAAGTGAAAAGGTGTAACGAAACATATAATATGGTGTAGAAAATGAAAGGAATGGATCAGCGGGTTGTTCTAGAGAATCTTACTCTAAAAATGAGAGTAATCAAGGGTTACACGGGTTTAACTAACCAGTGTGGTTAGTTATTTTTATGACATGTAGCCTATTTGGTTTAATCCTAGAAATTTATCAGTTGAACATGTTCCTCCATCTAAATCCATAGTACTAATCATGGCGGTCTCGTGTGATATACCAGGCCAAGTTCTAAAGTCTACTACATCACAGAATAGGCTTAATTCTCACAATATGTATCAAGGGTTATAATGTACTAGGTAATGTAACTAATAATTTTTACAAAAGTCATGATGAATTTTTTTTAAATTTTGCCCGTTTTTAAGCACTTTGCATGTTATTTTGTAAAAAAAAAGACAAGTACGTTCTAATTCTCCATCCCCCCACTTAAATTATACAACGTGTTAATACAAATAATGTCTAAAAACGTTATTTATATTTTTTGACCTCTCGATGTTTTGATAATAACAAAATGTAAAAACGTTTACGATAAAATTAAAACGTTTATAAATTACTAATCGTAAAATTCTATTTCTAAGATTAATCACTTAAGGTATGGATAAACAAATCATTAAACATGATTAGTGATCAAGAAAATATTTTTCTTAAACCTTACATTTCTACAAAAGTGTATTTATAAAAATATATATACACAAAATATTTATTCATAAAAGAAATGTTTTATTAAAACAATAAATTTGAAATCAGATTTTTCCCTCCAAAATGGATGGTTCCAAAACAGATAACACCTTCCCCACTAAAAGATAAAAAGAGGAGCGTACTCTACGGGCGCCCCCTTTATAGGCCTGGCGCCCCCCTAACATATTAGGGACCGCCGGGATCGCCTGCAGAGTAACGACTATTTTTGTCTTCTATAAATACTGGGCCACCCCATCTGAAAAATATAACGTTTTGCCATGAATTTTCTCAGATTTACTTTTCTCTCTTCTTTCTTTCTTTCTAAAACACATATCTTGATCACTAACATATCTTGATCTTGTTTCAAGTGATTAATTTCTTCTTCCTCCCTTCTTCTAATCAAGTGCAAGCGAAGAACAATCGTATTCATCTAGAAATGAATTGTTATCAAGTGATCTCTTTCCTCCTCCTCAAGATCACAAATCTTCATTATATTTTCTTTGTGGTGTTGTGTAAATTGGATTGTGTGTAGATCCAATAGTGTAAATTGTGTATTCGTGTAAATTGGATTGTGTGTCAATCTAAGAGTATATATCTTATGAGTATATATCTTGTGAGTGTATAAAGACTTAGTGTCAGAAAAGAAAGTAAGCGACGTGTAAATGGTTTTCTCCGCCTAAAGGGAGCTTGTTGACATAGTGAAATCTCGAGTAGAGTACTCGGGGAGTGAAGTATGGCGAAGAGGTGCTTCGTAGCCGAACCACTATAAATCTTATTGTCTTGGTTTGATCGTTTCTTTCCTTATCTCTTTATATTGTTATTGTTTATTTAGTTCATTACATTAGATAGTTTACTCCTCTCTTATAAGCTTTGTTTTTTAATCAAGACTTTTTATCACAAAGACCCTTTTAATTATGCTAGAGGCGGGCTTAATAATTTTAAAAATAAGTTTTTATTCCTCGGACCTCCTATAAAGGTAATCTTCCGTTGTAAGACATCAAATCTTGATTTAATGGGCCAGTGAAAAAGAATTGTCGTCCGGGAGATTAAGAGGGACATGCATTTGGGATTAATGTCCAAGATGATTAAGTCTATATAGAGGAAATACTTATGTATTTGGCCTATCTTCTAGCAACATTTTTGCAATACCTGGTTGTTTTATGGTTCGTCAGCTAGGTTCGTTGGTAAACCTAGTGTGAGATAAAATTCCTAGACCAAGGTTGGTGTAGGTAGAGAATGGCATAACGTTCACACTTGCTCCTAGGTCAACAAGAGCTTTATCAAAACAGATATTATGAATACAACAAGTTAAAGTAAAGCTCCCTGGGTTTTTTTCTATCTGAGGCAAGGTGTGATCATAAGCATCCACATCTTGTGTCTCTCTCCAATCATCACAGCTAAAGTTTTGCAATCGTCTTGGAAAAGGGACTGTTTTATAAAATATGCTTATGTGTTGTGTGCCCGATACGACGTATGGACCACATCCGATACGGACGTATATCAGAAAAATCAGGTTTTCGCAGTTGAGATCGATTAGCTTGGTCTTGCGGGTTTGTCTACGTAGAGCTGGGCAGGCTTCTAAACCTTTTTCTATGCAAGACCTTTCCATTGTCCAATTTTGTATTTCCATAGTTTTATTCAAGCTCATTGATTTCTGTATCTCGCTACGACGATTAGAAGCTCGGATCTTATTTGATTATGTTCGAGTTTTCTTCATGCCTTTTAGCTGATTCTGCCATAAATTTGGTCAGTGATTCTTCCAGGCTTGGTCTCTGGTCAGGATACAAAGAGTTTCCATTGTTTTGTTGGTAGAATCCAGGCCCTGCTCCTCTATATTGTCCTTCAGGTTGATAGGGTGCACCGAATTGTTGTATAAGTAGTTCTTCTAAAGTTATTTCCTTCTTACCTTTTGTGGACAATCCTTCGTATAGTTGTGGTCCTTGCATGTTCGCATCCGATCCTGAGCACATTTACCACTATCTCATTTACTTTCTTTATTTCTCGTCCGAGCAGAGATTGTTGAGTTGGGCTTGGATAGCAGCAAGCCCGTCAGAAGTTTCAGTACTTCTGGTTCTTGAAGATGTTCCATTATGCCATTTCTGGGAGTATTCAGCCATTTCTTGGATGGCTATTTTAGCATCAGCGGCAGTTTTGGAAGGTATGGCACCCTTTGAGTCCAGAATTTGTCGAGTTGGAACATCGAGCCATATTAAAAACAAGATGACTTCCTGCATGTCGGTTAAGTAGTGTGGTGGGAACTTCACTCAAGCAATTCTTTAAATCTTTCCCATGCACCAAAAAGGCTTTCATCGGGTTCTGTTGGAAGTTGTTGGTTTCCTCTATTTTCTTTGCGGTACGCGCAGGTGGACAGTACTTGTTTAGAAATTTAGTTTTAAGAGCTTCCCAGGTTGTAATCGAGCCTGATGGCTGGTTCCTTAGCCATCTTCTTGCTGATCCAGTGAGGGATACAGGGAAGGCTCGAAGCATGATTTGATCTTGAGTTATTTTTGGGATGTGAAATAAGTCAACAATCTCTAGAACCTTCTCGATGTGATCGTTTGCATCTTACGGTCTGAGCAATGAAAGTATTGTTCATGAAGTTCTTGAGAATTTCCCTTCTATTAAAATGTGGGTGTTTTGGTTTGATCGTGGGGCCTAGTAATACCCCGACGTAATCTTCTCGGGTTTTGCTCATGTATGCTTCATTGTTTTCCGTCATTGTTTCTCTTACTTCTTCCCCTGATTGTTCCTCGATGTCAAAAATGTGATCGAACTCTGGTGAATTCAATTCTACGAGACTTGTGTATCGAAAAGCCTCCTTCTTGAGCGAAATTTTTGTTTTGGGTTTTCAAAAGGTGAGAGTAGTTCCTTTGTAGAACTTCTTGACATGCACCACCTGAAATAAATGACAATAAATCAGTAGGATATGTCCTGATGAGATAAATCAAATGTAGAATCAAAACAAATGGATTTTTGGTTTGCTACTGTATCAGTTGACAGATACGCCGTATTTAATTAGTTTAAATACGCCGTATAGGTCTTTTGAATACCAGTACGCCGTATTGAGTTCAAAGAATACGCCGTATTGTTGAGGAGAAATAGTTACTTGTTTTGTCTATAAAAACCCAATACGCTGTTTTGGGTAGAAGGTTTGATACGTCGTATCCAACTGATGGATACGACGTATCAGGTGATCATTCAGAACAGAATACTATTTAAAAACAATAAAATGCAGGAATTTAAATGAACAATTTAAGTACACAATGTAAATAAATACAAACAAAATTAAATAATTAGATTACACTAAACTAAACTAATTAATGGTTAGAAATACTAATTAGTACATGTTTAGAAGTTTTGAGAGAGAGATATTCACCTCTACTAAAAGGAAGCGTCTGCAAAAACTCTGATGGGCTGTTAATGTGGTTAGGGTTTGAGATTATGAGTGGTTATCAAGTTTTAAAATTTATATTTAGCGACCAAACTAAACAACACTTTCACGAGCAGTTGTACCGGTAAAGATGGGTTTCCATGGGAAGTAGGGTGTGATACACTAAGGGTGAAACATTAATCTAAAATTCATCAGTATTTTAATTAGTTCTAATTAGTTCTATTGACTGGTTAAACCTGATGCTATATACGTTGTCTAATGTTATGAGGGTTTTTAGCCTGGGAGAGACTGCACAGGTTGGTCGGAGACATATATCAATTCATAAACAATAAAACACAAAGAAGAAAATTAGAAGATAGAAAAGCGGTATAAGCCAAAATGATAGTTAATTGTACTTAGCCTTATTAAATCAGTTCATTGTTGGTTCTGTTTGTCTTTAGTTGCAATGATTTACTATCTCGAAGCGGGCATATCATATTAATACTTAGGCGGGACATCATCCTTAAGACCTTGAACGATTAATTTATGTCTACAATTTAATGCATCGCATTAAAGCTTCCTTTAGTTTAATTATAATCTATCTTAGGGGAATCAAAAGCAGGTGTGTGATCCTAGTAAAACCCTAGCCAACGGACTGTACCCACTTATGTTTATCGGTGTTTTATATACTGGTAGTCCAATATTCCAATCTTTATTAGTAAATTAAGGCATGATTGCTGAAGCATAAATGGGTCACCTACTGGTCAACTAAGCTCTAATTCAAAGACAAGACAGACGTTATTTGTGTCCTATTGTCCTTGTAATATAAAGCACGATATGGAGAGCTATCACCGATATCTAGATTTCTGGTCAGGATCACTAGTTCCATGTAAATTTTAGGTGCTTATTCAAACACTATAAACAGTATGAGGCGATAAAATAATTAAAACAATCAATAATAAATAAGAAATCGATTCAAAAAAATAAACTTGAACATTTGACGTTTCATTTAGATGGCTATTACCCGGAGGGTTTTAGCCCACAACCATTGTAATTTTACAAGCGTAATAAACACAATGTAAATCGAATGATTTAAGAGTGGTAAAAATTACACCATGTCTTTATGTATTCGTGATCAAATGCTTGACTTGGTGGCTTGATCTTCTCTTCTAAAATTCATTTCATGAGATTATGGTGATAAAGAATATGATATTGCACACTAAAAAACCCTTTTTGAGTCTTCAGTATTTAATATTGTCTGTAAAATAGACTCATTACGCCATATTTGGTATGGTTGATTACAGGTATTAGGTTCAGATTCCTTGGATGTGAGTGCTCCGTTTCTCAATCTGTGTGATATATTCCCAATCTTACTTTATTCACTGTATCTTCTTACGAATAGTTATCTTTGTTGGATGCGGCGTATGGAAAACATAAGGTATACGCCCGTATGGATTGGCTCAAACGCGTTTTCTTGTGAAGTCTTGGCGCGGATACGCCGTATCTCTTTCGTTGGATACGGCGTATGTAGTCAGAAATAAGCATTCTTTAAATATCATCGTTTTAGCTCAAAATTATGCGTCTTTTAGCTTGTCTTCACAAAACACTTCTAGATTACTGCATTTATCAACTTTAAAGCAGTTAAGTACCAAATAATGCAATAATTATATAAAAGTGGGCAAAACAGATTTGATAAATGATATAATAAAGTGACGTTATTTGATGTCATCAAATATAATGATCTTCCTCTACTCAAAAGACTTCCATTTATGTTATCTCAGGCTGCTTACTGAAAATCCAGTTGAACATCTTGCTGCAATAGGAGTCCCGGAGGTAAAGATCACTCCAAATACAATAAAGGAGCATCAGATAACACTGCAAAACTTGATTTTTCTAAGATATCAATATACACTCTTTTCTTTTGCATCACCATTGTATTAACGAGTACTTTGGACCTTTGGCCTGAAACTGAATTTGCAAACTATGAATCGGGTTCATACTCATTGTATTAAATATAATGAGTATGAATACATATGTTATCTTATTTAAGAGCTTAGGGATATCATAATGAGTATGAGCACATATGTTTAAAAATCATATGTTTATAACTTTTTGTGTATGTCTGCACAAGCATCCATTGTTATATCTTGATGCAGATATGTTTGCGCAGGTGTGCTATGTTAAGTTGACTTATATAATATGTATTTAAAAAGGATATACTAATCAAAGATTCAGCAAACAAAACGACCTTTTAAAATCACTTTTTTCTCAACACAATTTAAGCAAACAAACTGCCCTTTAAAGGTCACTGGACTTCAGAAAATTCAGCAGCCAAATAACCTCTAAAATAACTTTTCCGCCACAAAATTAAAGGCAATCGAAAACAACCATTTAAAGCCACTTTAATGCTCGAAATAATAAGAGTAGCCATTATGTGGTAGCATCGAGTACTTTGTTTTTGAGATCGCATAATACCAAAACCATAATACCCAAACTTCCAACCAATAATACGTAAAAGAGCTGGACAAGAGGTGACTAGAGAGTCTGAAAACAAGAATAATTTTTTTGTAGATGTTTTTTTTGTATGGAAGAAGATCAATAAATAGTTGATAAAAGACTCATGGTTAATTACTTTTGACTTGTTCTTTTGACGTTCATACGTGTTTGTTTTGATATATTTTGTTAAATGTTCCAGTTTACGGTAACTCTGTACAACAAGAATGTTATCGGCCGTTAGATATGGCTGCTTCCATGGACACGCATGCTGACGTTACAGGTAAAAATATGTCCCTCACTTTTAGGTTCCCAATTTCATACGTCTGTGGCAAATTCTTTTGGGCATTTTGTTGTTTCAGATAGTGAACGATCTGAAAACTCAATGTTGATCCCTTGTAGATCTTTGATTAGCTTGTTAAAGCTTTAGTTATCTTAGATAAATCTAAAACAACTATGATCGAAACCTTGTGGTGTTTATATTATAGATTATACGGAATTAATCTTTATTACTAAGAATAATAATTAAGTCACAATGTAATCAAAAACAAAAGAACTTTTACTATATTAAACAAATCACAAAACAACTATATGTTTTGCCTAACAACTATTGTGTTTTTCTATTTGTGCATTTTTTAACTATGCCGTAAGGGTTCCTTTTATACACCAAGGCAAAACCCTAATAGGCTTACAAAACTCGTTAAGTGATCATGCATATCTATTCCTAATATAACTCTTGCATATCACATAAGCAATACTAATAAGAAATAAGACATAACAGTACTTGAGAATTTTACATAGACAGTATAAACATTGTCTGACAGTACAACTAATAATAGCAGTTACTAATATTACAACTAGCAGTACTAATGACTTAGTTTTTATTCTTCAATCTTCACTAGCAGTATAATCTTCAAGTAGCAGTACTAAGTCCTTTGAGCAGTATGAACTTGTAGAAGCCCTTTAATTCCCAACAATCCTCCCCTAAACTTGTTGTGATTTATCTTCAAATCATCAAGTTTGTTGAATTAAAGCTTTTTTTTTGGGGGTTTTTGCTGGGGGGGGGAGAGGATTCTTTCAAACACTTTATCTTCATGGTCAATGGCTTCTATGATGATTTTCTTGGACTAAGTCTTTGCATTACTATATTCTTCTACTGCAATTTCTGCTAAGATCATATACTAGTTGTCAAAGGTAATTTTTTTGGTAAAATATAGATGCAATGTCTTTGTGAAAAATACATGATGTACTAATGATCCATACATTCCAGTAAAGGACATGCTATATCTTTGTAGCTTCCATAGACCTATTTTATTGGTTTAAATTAGTTTTTCATTCACATAAATTTATTTTTTCTATTTTATTTTTCATTACCACTAATTACAATAAAAGTTCCTAATGAACAATTTAGATCTATTTCAAATCATTTTATCAATCTTACCCCCCCCCCTACAAATGCCTACTTATAACACACCCATTGTCCCCCCCCCACACACCCCTTCCACCCCCTCGATAAAAATATTTGATTAGTAAAACTACCATCCCCTCCTTAACAATCCCTTATATTCTCCCCCACCCTCTATCTCCTCCTCCCTTGCTCTCACCCAAACCCTTCCACCACAAAACGCAAACCACCCTGGCCCACCCCAGCCCCACGGCTCTCCTCCCTTTCCACCCCCCATGAGCCCTTCCCCCCTACCTCAATAATAGAATCACATGAGATTAAAAACAATCTATACTACAGCGCAATTGACACTCTTGCTCTCGTCACCCATGAGTGCCCCCCCTAATATAAAACGGTCGGTAAGGTAACCGTACTGCAAGATGTCCACCCTTATCAACTTCTTAATTCAGTTTTCATCCCTTGTTTGGAAGGATCCTTCTGATGACCAAATCCTCTTTTCATCTGAAAAGACACCTTTGTGACCTAGTTCATCCTCTTTGTATAGACTGGCTGATCTTCCATAATGTTTGACCTTTTTTTTACTCTAACTAGTAGGCCTTACCATAAACTGCTTAGTCCGTTTGAGATCTGATCCAGGTTGGTGACTTTTTCAGATAGTTTTGGTAACATTAATTCTGTCAATTCCATTCAAAGTTTCTTGCTGCCCTCTTCCACTTCCAGGGTGTGTAACCTCTTGAGAGAGAATGAAATCATGGGGCAATTTAGATGCAGCCTCAAACTTTAGTTTGAGCATCCTTTACATCCCCAATATGGTTAACTTGGCACTTTGGGACCACTACCTAAACCAATCTCAAAGACTTAAATTCTAATAAGTGTTGCATGGATTGGGTCTTAGTTTATGTTACCACTGTCCTGCTCTGCTTTAAAGCTAGAAGCAGTAGTGGCAGCCCTTTCCATTCTGTCACCCAACTCCTTATGGACAGCCTCATCACCAACCTTTGTCAGGGGGACCACCAGACTGAGGTACCTTAGTGTCCTGACCTCTTTTGATTTTCCTATGTGTTTGACACTTTTTGTCTGATGTTACAAATGTTTCCAATCATACTTGAGTGCATAATAGACATCATGAACCTCCCATTAAACAATACTTCACTTGATAATAGACAATCAATTTTGCTTATCCTGCAAATGTTAGTCCAAAACCAAGAAAAACACAATCCAAAGCATTCTCTTAACTAGTAGTATTAATTTTGACTAAGAGTTTTAACTTTAGCAGTTTTAAGTACAATTAGCAATTAATTATACTTAGCAGTATTAACATTTGCTCTAACAGTTTTAACTTTGTCTTTAATAATTATACAACAACATGCTTCTATTTATCACAAGCACACTAGAAAAGACTAGATAGACATGTGAGAATTCATGAGGATCCATATTTATGCATAACCCATGAATAGAAGTCAAAACTGTTAGTCAAACCAAAATACTAATTTTGACCCATTTCTTTCCAAAGTTAACCTTAAGTTATCTGATAAGTGCTTAATTACACATATCTTTTACCTCTAAAAACGAGCTTAAATGACCAAAAACAGACAAAAACTGCCACGTATATGTTTGTTTTGCATTTGTATTGTGGCCAGGAAATTGGGATATCAACTAAAAAAGAAAGAAACCAAGCCTAATGACAAAAACTGAGCTGGAATGGAAAGATGTGCAAAATCAAGGCCAAAGTCCAAAAATGCCAAAGTCAGAGTCAATACTGAAGAATCAGCAGTCAAACCGGAGCCGGAACTGAAGAATACTATTGAATGCAATCTTTACCCATCTGATGGGCCGGGAAAGCCCAATAGTATATCTATGAAGACTGTGAAGACCAAATGGGCCCTCAATCATTTACAACAGCCCATTTGTGTGCAATTGACAAAGACTGTGAAGACTTTGAAGGCCCAATCCTAGCCCAGTTACAGCCAATCTCAGCCATTGTACACACAAAACCCACTTCATAACCTTATTGGGCTTGAAAAAGCCCAATAACCAAGCCTAAACCTTATTGGGCCCAAACCCAAACCCAGTGGGCCCAATACAAGCCCAAGCCCAACAAAAGCCCAAAACTACTTTTTTATAAAACACAAGGACCAAAAATGTAAATTTTAAAACTTTGTTTTATAATTAAAAATGAAAAAATAAAGAAAAAAGGGCCAAAATTGCCAAGTTTTGAAAGTTGTTTTATTAAGAAAATTAGAAAAATAAAACACAAGGGCTGTTTTTGCAACTTTTCAAAACTTCTTTATTTCTTTTAAGATAAAACAGCAGGGACCACTTTTGTAATTCACCAAAATTTCTTTATTTCTTTTGTTATAAACCACAAGGACCAGTTATGTTATTTTCTAAACCTTAGTTATAACTAAAAAACGGGCCAAAAGAAAGTGAAAAGAGAGAAAGAGTAGAGGGACTAATTGTGCCTCTTCCCCAACCTTCTCTTTTAAACCCTGCGAACCACTTGTCCTGTACACCCTTTACCGCCAAAATCAAACCGCCCATTCCCCACGGTTTCACGCCAATACCACCTTCCCAAGTACTCCACAGCTCACTCTCACCCTTTCCCACAAACCTAGTGCCCCTATAACTCTCTCCCCTGGCAAAACACTCAACCCGAAACCCATCTATGGCTGAGGTTGAAGTATAAGGTATCACATTGCAATCCAAGGGCTAGGAATGCTTGAGAAGCTTTCTACACTTACAACAAACACAAGTGGGAGCACCCAAGACTTCTATAAAAGAAAAGAGAGCAAGCCGAAAGTCACACACCATTTTTTATGTTTTTTAGCTTAACTTTAAATTCCAAGTATTTCCTTTAATTGTTTAAGTATAACTCAGTTGTTTTTAAAGCTTTAAGTTGTAATCTTTCTGTTTCTA
>BQNB010137839.1:5546-17791 GCA_026074375.1 Tanacetum coccineum
TTGTATTTTTTTAGTATGTTTCCGGTGCAAATAAAAAGTTATGATTGTATTTATTTAGTATGTTTCCTGTGTATTGTTTAATTAAATGTTTGATAATTAACAAGTTTATTAAATAAATGTTCGAAGTTTTAAATTCCGAAAAAAACCGATTCCGAACATTTATAACCGGTAAAAAACCGATTCCAAAAATTTATAACCGAAAAAAACCGATTCCGAACATTTATAACCGAAAAAAACCGATTTCGGAAAAACCGAAAAAACCGAAACCGGTTATTAGAAAAACCGGTTTTTTTAAAACCGGTTTTCTAATAACCGAAAACCAGTTTTAACCGATTTTTTTGCACCACTTGCTTAATTACACATACCTTTTACCTTATAAAACGAGCTTAAATGACTAAAAACATATGAAAAATGCCAAATATATGCTTGTTTTGCTATTTGTGTTGTGCATGTAACGGATATTCACTAAAGGACAAAAACAAAGCCAAACCGGACAAAACCGAGCACGAGAATGGAAAGAGCACGAGAATCCGAGTCCGACGGTGCCTTCATCTTTGATTGGGCCGGCCCGACACCATTTATATGGGTCGGATCGACCCATACTTATTATAGCAACCCATAGCAGCCCAAGCATTGTACCAGCCCAAGATGGAAGTTAGTGCTTGGCCCAAATTGAATGATATACTCGGCCCAGTTGGAGCTTATCAGCCCATGACCAAATATTGAAAGAAAAGGCCCAAATCTCCACTCTGAGGCCTGCTTGGTATTGACGCAAGATTAAAGTTATAAAAGGGTAGCAGCACACGTGATATAACTTCATCTTATCTTATCTCTTATCTTTTCCATCTCACATTTTTTTAGTTCGTAATTTTCCTTTCTTTTTTCGTAGATAGTTTAGAGATAGATTAGGAGTAGATTATATAATACCTCTCTATTGTCATTTCATTCCCGAATCGTATGTCAAGCTTATGTTTAAAGTTGAAACGCTCCGTTTGATTTTCATTTGATTTATCGAAGTTTGGTTTCGATAGTTGTTTATTGTTAAAGATTCAAACGGGTTACAGATTTATGCATTAATGATTCGTTCGATCTATTGTATCAAGTATTCCGGAATTATTTTTTATTTTTTTTGTTGTTGTTGATGATCGATGGTTTCAAATCGATGGACTGATATTTGGTTGTTTGTTAATGATTCGGAAGGTAGAATAGGTTAGATGGAGAGACTAGCAGATTCATATCTGATCTCTTTTCATTTTTTTATCTATCTTTCATCTTTACATTTTTTTTCTTTTCTTTGAGTAGTAGATTAGAAGTAGTGATAAATTAGTATAGGAGTAGAGTAATATTTTCTTTTATGTAAACTACATTATGATCGAATGTAATAGTTTTGAATTGAATTTAGATCAAATTTTGCTCTCTGTTGGATCATATTACTTGTTTAGCCCACTATTAGTTTCTAGTAATTAGTTTAAGCCTTCTATTGAATCTTATTTTCTTGTTTAGCCCATTATTAGCTTCTATATGAGTTAACAGAATGTTTGGCTTGTTTGTTGATGATTTCGATTCTACTCATGAGGCGTGGAGCTTAAGGGTTTATTTAGCTAGACCGAATTTGACTATTTGTTTTAGCTAAATAAATCGGGTGGTATTCGTTTAATTGCGGGTCTTCAATTCGGTTTCATTTTCTATCATTTTTTCAATATATTAGTGTAGCTTAGTATAAAATGTTTTGCTTTGCTTATTTGATCATTATGAGTAGCGAGTAGTTTTATTAGTGCTTGTTAAGTGATAATTGTGAATTGAGAATGAAGTGTGGATTTATAAAAGGTTTAGAGATTAATAATTTGTCGGATTATTTAGATTTGTAAGTTGATTGTTTAAAGGGAAAAATCCGGAGAATAATCAAATTACACATCTAGTAATTATTTTCTTTTTAAGAGATCGTTTTCAAAATAAACCAACGTTGTGAGAAAATTATCTTTTCTAAGGAAATTAATTCGTTAAGTAAAACTTTAATTCAAACTTAAGGAACTTTTCACGTCACTTAGCAAGCATGTTCGTCTATTATCCCTTTTAGATCATGTTAGCTTAATCCTAGTAGTATAAGTGTTAGTATAATTTTTAGCATCTTTAATTAGTTTATATCTAGTTTAAGTAGTTTTTAATATTTAGTTTAAAATCAAAAACAAAAATATTTGTTATTCAAGCATCAAACAAAACATTAACATGGATTTCAATTCATCTCTCGCCGTGGAAACGACACTCGGAAGATAGACTATTACTTTTCTTAAAGTAATTTTATATCTAACGGGATACTCTCTATACTATAATTAATTTGGTATTTTAGGTATATATTATATATCCTATTTTGCTAATATCAAAATGGCGCCGTTGCCGGGGAGAGGTGTACGATTTTCACGTGGTGTTTGTAGTTAGTGCCTTGAAGATCCTTTCTTCGGAAAGTTTATATTCGTATTTATTAAAATATATATATATAAAAATCCAAAAATATTTTTCTTCTTATTTTATTTTTATTTTTCCTTTTCTCTTTATAAATATTAAAAAAAATACCAAAAATATTTTTATTATTATTATCTTTATAAAAATCTAAAAATATTCTCCTTTATCCTCTTATTTAATTTAATTCTTATTTTCTCGACCCTCTTATTTGTTTAATTCTTCATCATGTCTTCGTTTAACCATTATGGTTGTTCGTTTTGTGGGGGTCCTCATAATGGTGGAAATTGCCCCGGTTGTAGCGTGATAGAGTCAGGAAATGGGTTTGTCTATGACCAAAATCCCTATCCTTATCATGAGACGAACGATTATTTCTACCAGACCCCACAACACCAATACGAGACATACTCGTGTGAATTTTGTGGAGGGAACTCTCATCCCGGTTTCGATTGTCAAACAGGGAACACACCCGTCTTTGATCAGGGTCCCTGTTACAATCAAGACTTTGGTTTTAACCAACCTCCACATTATTCTCCGAGTCAGCCACAACAATATATTTGTTGTGAGAACTGCGGGGGTCCTCATGAGACCTTTCAGTGTCAACCGTTGAACCAAAATTTCTACAATTCTAATTCTTTCGGTTTTGACAAATGTCAACCCCCGCAGTCTCCCGTCATTCATCAACCTCCTCAAGAAACAAGTGTGGAAATTTTGCAAGCTAAAGAAGGCTTAATGATTTCTATAGAAACCTTTTTAAAGAAATTTAATCGTATATCTTTTAGAGAAACGCCAAAGGTTTTATTGCTAGCTTGGGAGAAATTTTTCGAAATTAAGCATAGAGAAAAGCAACATCCTCTAGAAGATATACAAGAATTGATTCGTAAACTTCTTGAAGATGTGCAAAATATAAGTGAGGAGCTGGCAGAGTATATTAATAGTCCGAGTTGAAATCGTCCTGCCTTCTACTTCGATGATGACTATGACGAGGAAATTTTTATTCCCGTGAGAGATATTATTTCTGAACTTCCTCTGTGTGTTACAATCACACCTGAGGAGCTCGATGACTCTCTAAGTATGGGGGATGAGCATCTTAGCACTATTCCGGAAATGAAATTGGACGAATTAATAAAGTCTAGTGTTGAGAACCTTGTCCCAATCCCAAGTGAGTCCGAGGATTTTTCCGATATCGAAAGTGAGTGTGATGTGACCTTTTGTGATAATTCTACAACTTTCTCTAATCCTCTCTTTGATGCTAACGACGATTTTTCCTCTAGTGACGACGAGTCATTTTCTAATGAGGACGTTCCGAAGGAAATTTATTCGAACCCTCTTTTTGATGAAGAAATTATTTCTGATAAGATTGATGCTTCGATCATTTCTTCTCCTAAGATTGATTCTCTTCTCGAGGAGTTCTCCGGTGAACTCGCTCATATTGATTTAATTCCACCGGGAATTAATGAAGGCGACTTTGATCTTGAGGAAGACATTCATCTTGTTGAGAGATTGTTGTATGATAATTCATCTCCTCGACCCCCGGAAGAAGTTAATTCTAAAAATTCTGATGCTATAATTGAATCTTCCTCTCCATCTTCTATCCCCGTTGAGGATAGTGACTCTCTTATGGAGGAGATCGATTTATTTCTTATTCCGGATGACTCGATGCCTCCGGGCATTGAGAATGATGACTATGACTCTGAAGGGGATATCCTTTTCCTTAAAGAATTGCTTAGCAATGATTCCCATTCACTTCCTAAAAATGAGTCATTTCATTTTGATGTTCCATCATCCCCTCGTCCTCCTGCGAAATCGCCGGATGATGGAATTTACTTTGAGCCCGATACGGGACTTTTGACTGCCAAAGTGGTGGGTGATATTTCTAGACTTTTACCCACCCAACCCACCTTTTGTCCAGTGATTGACACTTTGCTTCCATTTTCATCCGAAAATGAGGACAAAGTTAATCTCTTATCTCATCGGGGCTTTAAAGCTTTCCAGCTTTTTTCTGAAAGCCCGATGATGATTTTTGGAGGGGACATTCCTATCTTGGATGTTCCGTTTCTCCATTTCTATCCTCTTTGACCAACTCAAGTATGGGGGATCGAGTCAGGCTCACGGTTAACAAAAATAAGCGCTTCGTGGGTGGCAACCCATGCTTATCCTAATATAATAGTAGTAATGAATAAGTGTGTTGTGAGGAGGCTCGCCTCTTCCTTTCTCGTGTTTTGCGGTTTTTGTTGTATGTCCAGGATTGCCCGGATTTTTGAAGCCTCTCGTGCTCGCGGTTTTTGTCCTTCGATCACTCGAGCTTCACATCCTCAGCTTCATTTTGGGAATCCAATATCCTAATCTAATCGACTAACGTTTATCTTTTGGCATACTTAATAAACGGCCTTAGATTTACGTAGAGACCCTTCTAAAAACATTGAGGACAATGTTTAGCTCTAGTATGGGGGGGATCTATCGATTTGATTGTGCCTGCAGCCGTTGTTTTCGCGTAATCCCATTTTTACCACCAAAATTCCAAAAAAAATGAAAAAAATTTAAAAATTTTCAAAAACAAAATAAGTGTTTTGTCACAATTTTGACTTTCCTGCTGGGTAGAATAAGAATAAATTTTGACTCGATCGAGCGTGTTGAGCTCTAGCTTGTTCCTTAACTTTTAGACTAAGCATTCGCGGAAATTTGCGAAGAACGAAAAATGATAGAGTTAATTATGAGTTGGATGCTAAACAAGGATTATTTGGAAATCTTAAGAGCTCATGTGTGTAATTTGTGGCTTTTTCTCCCATAAGCTCCTAACCGGACTAATAATACGTGCTATTTTTGGAAATTAAACTTAAATCAACAATTTTTGAGATGTAGTCAATAATATTTTTTAGTCTTAGTTCAAATTTATCCTTAAATTTTTCCAAAAAGAAGTCTTCTCTATATATCGTGAAATAAAGTGTGAAATAAAAAAAATAATAATAAAAATGAAAAATATGATGAAAAATGAAAAAAAAAGAATGATGAGTAATAAATATAAACTGTAGGCTGATAAAAGTTTGCTGCATCTTGCCGGCTCACAAACGATGTTATAACCTTCTAAAGAAAGCCCATAGTAAGAATAATAATCCAAGACCGATAAAAGTTTGCTGCATCTTGCCGGCTCACAACCGATGTTTCATCCTTCTAAAAGGTCGAGGGTTACGATTGCATCAATGTTATGTTTAATGTTAAGTGTGATTTAATAAATATAAGGAAAATCTCTTTTTCTTAAATTTAAATATGCTTTTGAACTTAGACTATTTCATTTTAAGTTATGCTTTTTCTAAATAAGCTATGTGTATACGAAAAGCCTAAGAGTTTTTGAAACCGAAGGTCTGTGAGTCCCGATACTAGTCTCTGTGGGGTGTCAAAAGCCTGGTCACTTAGCCGCAAGGTTGGGATGTGCCGAGACGAAAGTCGCTACATGGGATGATCTCGCCTTCAAACTCATTATTCTCGGGTGGAACGTGAAGCATAAAATTTTGCAAAACGTTGATCCATGGTTGAAATTCAAAATGGCACATTCACCTAATATATAATAATTGTCGGGAGTGAAAAGATCACAAGTTATAAGTATGAGTAGTGTTAGCATCTTAACTTATATTTAACGGTGATTTCGTTTTTAAGCTTGGTTTGGGACAAGTGAAAAGTCGAGGACGATGAATTTATCTTTTTGGGCATTTTAGGATTGAAGTGCTTCTGGTTCCGTAACCCTAAAAGTTATGAAAATAACGAAAGTCAAAGATGTTAGTTAGTTGCTTAAAAAGAAAAGTACAAAAAAAAAATAAGAAAAAGGAAAAATACAAAAATATGTGTAGGAATAAGTGTATATATTTAAGAATGGTAAAAACGGGGCTTTTCAAAACTAACGATTCTTTAATTTCCCTTGATGAACACTTAGCTACTTTTCGAGGTACGTTAGGTCGAGTTGGTATTGTAGATTCTTAGATTTCTTAAGTATTTACTTATAGCATTGCGTGAGGACACGACAATATCTTAGTATGGGGGATTTTGATATATGCTTAATTACACATACCGTTTTCCATTAAAAAAGGACTTAAACGACAAAAAACGTACCAAAAATACATTGTATTTGTATGTTTTGCATTTGTATTGTGCAGGTAACGGATATCTAAGAAAATGACAAAATCGAGTCGCAAAACGACGTCAAAAACCGAGCACGAGACGGAAAGAGGTGAAGCAAAAGTCAACATCAAAGAGCGCAAAGTCACAAAAAAGTCGCGCAATAGACCCGAGAAGTCAAGTCAAAGCCGAATCCGGTAAAACGAGAATAGACTTAATGGGGCCAACCGCACCCATCTAATGGGTCGGGTCAGCCCATTAAGGTATTACATGAAGACTTAAATGGTTATTAAACCATTTAACCCAAAACCCTATACTCGGCCCAAACAGTTAACATAAGCACAAACCCATTTAACTGAGTTTAGCCCAAAACACTTAACAGTTAACACTGTTAGTCCTTAAAAGGACTGTGGCTGCAAAACAAGAGTATAACTTCAGGGACCAATGCTGCCAACTCTCCCAAACTTTTATAAACCACAAGGACTGTGGTTGTTATAACATATATCTAGATTAAGGACTAAACCTGCCAAACCCACAAACCTTTCACCCCTGTTACACCAAAATGGTTAAAAACCATTTTCCCGCCCAATTAACTCCAACACTATTTATCTTCCCAAAATTGCCTTCCCCTACAACAAAACAAAATTATCACCATCTCACTTTCACCCCACCTTAACCCCACTCCATTTACACCCTGACAATCCCTACAAACCCTATTGGTTGAAGGAAAGTGAAAAAGGATGAACGGCTTGGATTTTAGAACTTGGAAGCCAAGACAAATGAAGGGTCAAGATGTGCTTTTAAAGTCTCTCACAACAAAAACACAACAAGCACAACCCATGACTAAGGATTCAGTTATAAATAGGCTTATTTCTTTGTAAAAGACAAGTAGAGTAGTTGTAGTTTTAATTTTACTTTTAAATGTCTTAATGTATGTTTTCTTGTATTTAAATTTCTATCTCAAAGCTTTGTAATCCTTTCATAGTTAATGAAATTTCAGTTTTTCAAGTTTTACTTGTTCAATATCTGGTCTTGGCAAGTTGTGGTTTAAATCAGCCTTAATCTAGCTTAAAAGTGGTTTTTAATACTTAAAGGGGTGTTTGGTTTAACTGTTTTCATGGGTGAAAATGGGTCAAAACTAGCTTTGTGTTCTTTAGTCAGTTTTAATTAGGTAAAATTAGTCATAAAAGTGAGTTAGTTTAAGTTTTTAAGTTATAAATCTCAAAATCATAGTTTGTTTAACCCAATACTTGAATCTGTGAACTCATAAGCTCCTTTAATCAATTGTGTGATTAGATCTTTGTATGGCAAGTATTTAGGATGTTTTTGAGTTTGTTTAAGTGTTAAAACATGTTAGAAACAAGGTCAAATAGGTCTTCATTGTTGGTTTGTGTTTTGTCAAATTCTGTCAAAAAATTTGCTAAGTGTGTTTTTAAGATGAAATAGCTTTTTCAATTGCTTTTTCTGGCTTATCCTTTATTTCAAACTCTCTTTTGAAAGATGGTATAAGTTCTTTGAGGTCTAATCTAAATCTGTTTTGAGGTCTTAAGTTCATAAGGTTCTGGTTGTTAGCTTGCTTTTAAGCGCAAAAGTTTGGTTTTGTAAAGATTGCAAAAATTTTCTAAGTGTTGTGTCTGTGTGAAACAGCTTTTTCATTAAGCTTTTTAAGGGCTTATTTGAATTTCAAACTGCTTTATGATTGTTGATTTAAGTAGCTTTTTGGCCAAGTTTTTTAGTGGTATAAGCCACTAAACCATAAGGACCTGTTTGCTAGCTTATTCTTAAGCTAGAAAAGTCCCCTTAGGCTGTTTGGTTAACAGGATTGGCCAAAAAGCTCATTTGCTTATTTAAGCTTATTTGCTTGTTGTTTTTGCTTATTTTAGGTTTATTCTTGCTAAATAGGTTAGTTTTAGTCCATTAGAGCTTATTTCTTTTAGTTTAGAGCTTATTTAAGCTTATTTGCATTTTAGCTTAAAATTTTTAAGTATTATAGCTTTTTAAGTAATCTGTCAATTAGGGTTAGTTCTGGCTTATTTAATTTGCTTATTTTAGTTCCTAGGTGCTTATTAGGGTTAGGGTTTAATCTCTTTTGAGCTTATTTGTTGTTAGAAGTGCTTATTTAGTCTAAAAAGTGCAAACAGTTTAGTATTTAAGTTATATAAGCTTTCTGTCACTACTTTGACAGCTTATATTTGTGCTTATTTGTGGTTTCTAAAAAAGTGTTTTTATTAAAAGTGCTTATTTTTAAGTCCTCTAAAAAGTTAAAAAAAATGGCAAATTAGTCTTAGCTTATTTTGAGTTTTCTTAGCTTATTTATGTTCAAAATGCTTAACAGTTTAGCCATTAAGTCTTCTTAGTGTAAAAAAGCTTTTTCTGTCACTACTTTGACAGCTTATATTTGTGCTTATTTGTGGCTTATATAAAAAGTGTTTTTGTAAGAGTTGCTTATTTATTGCTTATCTAAAAAGTTATAAAAAATGGCAAATAAAAAACATTTGAGAGTTGGGAGAAGTCCCAGGTGAGCAGGACTCAAACCCGGGACCTCAACCCCCACTTACCAAACGTTTTAACTCACACACCCTCTACCACTAGCGCCCTTGGGTCTTATCCGTTTACTCTTGCACAATCTATATACTTAAACACATTTTGAGCCCTTTTTCTCATAAGCACTTCGAAGCTTATTTCGGGCTTTTTAGAGCTTATTTCTTAAGCTGGCTTATCCAGCTTATTTTTCCTAGGAACTTTACATCATTTAGGACTTTCCTGCAATTTTTTAGATTTTTCCAACTTTATTTGTTATTTTTCTTTAATTTTCGTAGATTAAAATTTTAAAAAGTCATTTAAAAATAGAAAATTAATTCAGAAAAATACAAAAAAATAGTTTTTAGTTTTAGAATTAATATTTTTAGGTTTACAAACTTTAAAAACATTTTTATCATTTTTAGATTTTAAATTTCATTTTTAGCTTTTTAAATTAATTTTAGAAAATAGCTTTTAATTATAAAAATTAGTGAAAAATATTTTTCTGAGTTTTTACCATATCTTAGACTTTTCTAAAGTAGAAAATCATTTTTTTTTAATTTTAGGAATTAATTTGTCATTTTCTAGAATTTTAAATAGATTAAATAGGTTTTTAATTCATAAAAAGTTATTAAAAGTCAAAAAAATATAATTCCTTTTTAGAAAATTTTCTTTTGTCATTTTAGAGGTTTAGAAACTAAGTTTGAATTTTTAGGGTTTGATTTTGACTTAGTTGATAATTTAGGCGCGTTTTTAGGATTCCCGTTTGCATTTTTAGTTTAAAATTGTGTTGCTTTAATTGTTTTTAGTGTAGATTGCATTAATTTTCTCGTAGATTTAGAAAACCAAATCCAAATTTGTTCCATTCAAGCATCAAATGTCAAACCGTCTTTCGACTTTCTATTGTATTCCTCGTTGGGGATAAACGACCCGGGAATATTATATACTACTTCCGGTTTTCATTGAGATTTTTTGATAATTATCCTTATTATATATTGATAATTATTTATATTCATATATATTTAAAGGGGTAGTTTCAAAAGCCTATCAATCCATAATCCAGCATTTGATTTTGAATCCATAACACCTGTCCACAGCAACTAGATACAGCTACATATTCTGCCTTAGTAGTAGAGTTGGCAACTATAGTTTGCTTCTTACATTTCCATGAGATCAATCTCCTCTCAAGAAATTGACAACCTCCTATTGTGGATTTCTTGTCTAAACTTGCACCAGCATAGTCACTGTCAGTATAAGCTTCCAAGTCAAATGGTGAGTCTTTAGTATACCAAAGTATCTAAAGATTCTCTTCACAGCATGAAGATGTGAAACTTTAGGTGTGACTTGAAATCTTACACAAGCACATACAACAAACATTATATCAGGCCTAGAAGCTGTTAGATACATCAATGATCCAATCATTGATCTATATAAGTGAACATCAACATCTTCAGCTTCTGCATCTTTAAGTAATGGCTTTGAAGTCTCCATAGGAGTACTTGCTGTCTTTACAGTTGAAAAACCAAACTTCTTCAAAATTTCATCCACATACTTGTCTTGACTGATGAAAATCCCATCATCTTTCTGAGTCACTTGTAGTCCTAAGAAGAAGGTAAGCTCACCCATAGTACTCATTTGGAATTTTTAATGCATCAATTTCTCAAACTCAGTGCATAAACCCTTCTTAGTAGATCCAAAAATGATATCATCTACATATACTTAAACGAGTAGAATATCACATTTGACTCTTTTAATGAACAAAGTCTTATCTATGTGGCCTCTCTGAAATCCATTGTCCAATAAATAATTAGATAGAGTCTCATACCAAGCTCTAGGAGCTTGATGTAGGCCATATAATGCCTTTTCTACCTTATAAACTTTGTCAGGAAACTCTGGATCTTCAAACCTTGGAGGTTGACAGACATAAACTTCCTCGTCAATCTTGCCATATAGAAATGCACTCTTCACATCCATCAGATATACAACAAAGTCTTCGAATGAGGCATAAGCTAAGAACAGCCTAATTGCTTCAATCCTAGCAACTGGAGCAAAAATCTCATCATAATCAATTCCCTCTTCTTGAGTGTATCCCTGAGCAACCAACCTAGCCTTGTTCTTGATTACAATGCCTCTTTCATCTTTCTTGTTCCTGTACACCCATTTAGTACCAATAGCTCTTTTGCCATGTGGTAAATCCATCAAAGTCCAAACCTGTTGTAATTTGAACTGCAGAAGCTCTTCTTGCATAGCTTCTATCTAATTTGGATCTTGTAATGCTTGGATTACCTTTTTGGGCTCTACTTGTGATAAGAAACATGCAAACAGATAATTCTAAAAGTCTTTATGGCTGATTCTCTGTTGCACTGAACTAAACATACCATGTTCAGTCACATTCTTTGTCATCCATCTGGTTTGAGGTGCTGAATGTATATCTCCAATGATTTGTTCAAGTGGATGATCCTTGTGAATTCTGGTAGTTCGAGTAGGACTGATAAGGATATTTGTATCCAAATTAGTCATGTCAGCCTTTGCATCAATTCCTTCATCATCATCTGAATAGACATTCTCTTCCAAATTAGGCATGTTTGGATCATCATCACATCCATAGACTATATTCTCATCAACAGCATTATTTTTTATGTCAGCAGCATTAACAGTTGGACTAACAGTATTAATGTTGTTAGTGCTGTTGACATTTGCACCCTACTCTTGATTAGCTTTTGGCTCCTCTGTATTTGGCACCACACTATATTCATTCTCTAGATCTTTAGCATCCTTCTTTTCCTCCTCCCCTAATGGTTTGAATCCAGCATCAGGAGAATTCTTTAAACTAGAAGAGAATGATGGATCTTGAGTCAAAAATGGTAGCAGTATGTAATCTTTGCCACGTACTGTCTCCATTCTAGCTTTTCCTGTATCATCACATGCTTTTGTACCTGCACTACCATTAGATTGATTCCCTGCAACAACTGGCTCATAATTCATAGATTTTGTTAGAGCATCTATATCAAAAAGCCAATTAGGTTCTCTTCAACTATCCTAGTTCTACTGTTGAATACTTTGAATGCTTTACTTTTGGTAGAGTATCCTACAAAGAACCCTTCATCATCCTTTCCATCAAACTTACCTAGGTGATCTATGGTATTAAGGATTGTAAC
>BQNB010137840.1:3215-17791 GCA_026074375.1 Tanacetum coccineum
AAGCATGAATAATCCAGAAATAAGCACATGAACAGTGTTTATAAGCAAAAATTAAAAAAAGGGGACTTACAAAGAGTCCAAGCTTTTGGCTGTGTAATAAGCTTTACTAAAGCTTAAAAATCCAATCATATAGCCTCCCATGAGGCACTAAACCCAAGGCCATCAAATATAAACCTTGCTCTATGCTTTCTCTTTTTTTTAAAGATTTTTTGGATTTTTGATATTTTTTGACAGAAAAATGAAACAAGCTGCTTATATAAGTTGTTAATGACTTAACAGTTTATATAAAAGCTTAAAAACAAGTATTTAAAAGACAAGATATTAAAATGACAAGAATTTTAAAGAAAACAGTAAATGGCATAAAATTAAAAAACAAGTATTTAAAAACAGGAATTTAAATGACAATTAAATTAAAAAGACAATATTAAGAATGGTACAAATATTTGATTACAAGATTTTGCCTTGAAATACAAAAAATTCGACTCCTCTTGAAATGACAATCTCTCCTCCTATATATACTAAAACTTGAGGTCTTGAGCTGTGTTTCTTCATAGAGAGAGACCAGCTGTTGTGTTTCTTTGGTGAGGAGAAAGCTCAAAGCATCTCAGCCCTTAATTCATCTTGGAGCCCAAGTAAAATGATCATGTCCCTTGAATTTTTGTTGTCTTTTCTTGGACCAATGGCATTTTTAAGGATTGCCAAAGTGGCAATGGGGTGGGGTGAGATGGGAGTTATGGTTTTTGGCTTGGGGTTGCAGGGTGAGAGTTTTTGGGGATGGGTGAATAGTACCCTTTTGGTTTTGGCGGGTAAACAGGGTATAGTACTCTGTTTAATCTTGGACAGGGGTGAAGGTTTGGAAAGATGGAAAAACGAGCCCCTCTATTTGTATGTTATTGTTACAATAAGAGTCCTTGAGGGGTGTAATAGTTTGGGAAGTTGGCAACAATATCCCTCCATAGTTATATGGGTCTTCGCAGTTATGGTCCTTGTGAGGGTTAATGAAGGTTTAGTGATTTGGCAAATGTGGCCCTTGATTTTGTTATATGTCATTACACCACAAGTCCTTACGACAATACGACTTTGGATGTTTGGCGAAAATGCCCCTTGGAGTTTATTTTGGGCTTAACTAGGTAAAAAAAAGGTAATGGGCTCGGATTCGGTTTTGGGCCCATTTGGCGTTTGAAAGGAATTTGGGCCTTAGGAATTTAAATGGGCTTAAAGTCTTTATAATAACACTTAATGGGCTTATCCGGCCTATTAGATGGGTACGGGTGGTCCATTAAATATTTCTTCAATGTCGGCTTCGGTTTTGACCGTTGACTTTTCCAGGGTTGACTTTGACTGTTGACTTTCCCGGGTTGGCTTTTCCATTCCGTGCTCGGTTATGTCTGTTTTTGCTTGATTTTTCGTCTTTTTCTCGGATATCCGTTTCCTGCACAATACAAATGAAAACATACAAATACAATGTATTTTGGGCACGTTTTTGGTCATTTAAGTCCGGTTTTAGTGGAAAAGGGTATGTGTATTTAAGCACATACCAAAATCCCCCATACCAAGACATTGTCGTGTCCTCACGCAATGCTATGAAGTAAGCACTTAGAAAACTAAGACTCTCGATCCTCATCGACTAATAACCTCGAAAAGTAGCTAAGTGTTTGTCGAGGGGAAGTTAAGACTCATAAGTTTTGAAGAGCCCCGTTTTTACCATTTTTAAATGTATACACTTATTCCTACACATATTTTTGTATTTTTCATTTTTCTCTTTTTTTATACTTTTCATATTAAGCAACTAACTAGAACGTTTGACTTTCGTTATTTTATAACTTTTAGGGATCATAGAACAAGATGCATTTCGATCTGAGAATGCCCCAAAAAGGATAAATTCATCGTCCCCCAACTTTTCACTCGTCCCAAACCAAGCTTAAAACGAAATTACCGTTAAATATAAGTTAAGATGCTAACACTACTCATATTTGCAACTTGTAAACTTTTCACTCCCGACAATTATTATATCTTAAGTGTATGTGCTATTTTGAATTTCAACTTTGGATCAATGTTTTGCAAAATTCCATGTTCTACGTTCCACCCGAGAATAATGAGTTTGAAGGAGAGATCATCCCATGTAGCAACTTTCGTCTCAGCACATCCCAACCTTGCGATTAAGTGACCAGGCTTTTGACACCTCACAGAGACTAGTATCGGGACTCACGGACCTTAGGTTTCAAAAACTCTTAGGTTTTTCGTATATACATAGCTTATAAAATAGAATAGCCAAAGTTTAAAAGCATATTTGAATTTAACAAAAAGAGATCTATTTATTAATTCACACTTAAATATTAAACACTTATGTAATTGTAACTCTCGACCTTTTAGAAGGCTGCAACATCGGTTGTGAGCCGGCAAGATGCAACAAACTTTTATCAGCCCACAGTTTATAATTATTACTCATCATTTTTTTAATTTTTTTTTCAATTCTTTATATTACCACGATATATAGAGAAAACTTCTTTTTAGAAAATTTAAGTATAAATTTGAACTAAGACTAAATAAATTAATGTTGTCGACTACATTAATAAAGCTTTAATATCAAAATTTGTTGATTTAAGTTTAATTTTCAAAAATAGCACGTATTATTAGTCCGGTTAGAAGCTTATGAGAGAAAAAGCCACAAACTACACTTATGAGCTCTTAAGATTTCCAACTAATCCTTGTTTAGCATCTAACTCATAATTAACTCTATCATTTCTCGTTCTTCGCAAATTTAAAATCTTTAATAAAAAGATCCGCGAATGCTTAGTCTAAAAGTTAAGGAACAAGCTAGAGCTCAACACGCTCGATCGAGTCAAAATTTATTCTTATTCTACCCAGCAGGAAAGTCAAAATTATGACAAAACACTTATTTTATTTTTGGAATTTTTTAAATTTTTGCATAAAATCACAATTTTTTTTAAATTTTGGTGGTAAAAACGGGATTACGTGAAAACAACGGCTGCAGGCACAATCAAATCGATAGATCCCCCCATACTAGAACTAAACATTGTCCTCAATGTTTTAAGAAGGGTCTCTACGTAAATCTAAAGCCGTTTATTAAGTATGCTCAAAGATAAACGTTAGTCGATAAGATTAGGATATTGGATTCCCAAAATGAAGCTGAGGATTTGAAGCTCGAGTGAACGAAGGACAAAACCACGAGCACGAGAGGCTTCAAAATCCGGGCAATCCTGGACATACAACACAAACCACAAAACACGAGAAAGGAAGAGGCGAGCCTCCTCACATCACAAAACACTTATTCATTACTACTATTATCATTATACTAGGATAAGCATGGGTTGCCACCCACGAAGCGCCTTGTTTTTGTTAACCGAGTCACAAGCTCGACTCGACCCCGAATTCATTGGTCCATGGGGGAGCAAGTGGAAGATAAAATCTCCATCGGACTTTCATTCAAGTGGTTTGGATAAACATTGAATTTCATGAAAGTTCCACTCCGATGAGATACACTCGGCATAAAAGAATGATAAATGGAGATGCCGGGGTCAAAAATGGTATCTTCATTCCCGCAGGAGAGAAGATATGGAGGAGCAACGGGATACGTGAGAAAAGGAAGAAAGATCCATACAACATAAGCGAAGAGAGGAGATTGGTCATCCTCAAATGGTAAATTCACATTTAAAGGGTGGGATGGGTAGGTAAAACATTAGCACATGAACTCTTGGTTCTCTTGTTTGGGAAATATCATCACCACATCCATAGTAAGAGTTGCCCAATCCCCTTCGGATCAATCTTAAAGCAGAAATGATCATACTTTGGTGGAGATATGATGTGAGCAAGTTCACCGGCGAACTCCTCATGATAAAAATCACTCCTATCAAAGATGAACGAATCATATTTAGAAAAATCAGCATGAGTTAGAGGTGCTGCCTACTCTTATTTAAAAGTGATCGTCATCGAGATAGAAAGCTTCATAATCTGGAAGAGAATAATCAGAATGAGTAGTGGTACTGCCACTACTATTCTCTTCCAAATCAAAGCATAAAGTTTTAGATTTGGTTATAGAATTATCAAAGGTGTTAGTCTCCTCCAAGAAAAAGTTAAGAAATGTAGAGGGAGACTTGGTCACAAAATCGGAAGATGGAGTAGGATTATCTTTTAATGCTTCGATCTTAGCAATAAAAAGATTGACATTCAACAATTTTTTACGAAGAATATCGTCTTTGATTGTTAAAAGAATATCAGTATCAATCCCTCTAACTTCCGGGATAACAATCTCCACCACCTCCTCTAAGCTGACGAGCTCATAATCGGGAGGTGATGCCTCAACATAATCGATGTCGTCAATAGAGAAAGAATCATCATCAATCAAAGTAGAATCATCATTAGAATCGGAGAAACCCTCAAATTGATATTTTGAAATGTCAAGAGGCAGAGAATTATCACGAAAAGCCACATCACACATTTTGTCAGGAATACCCTCGGACTCACATAGGATTTGGACAAGGTCCTCAACACTAGACTTTATTACTTCATCCGATTCCATTGCCGGAATAGTGTCGAGATGCTCATCCTCCATTATGAGAGAGTCAACGGGCTCCACAGTTGATAAAACGGGTGTGATTGCAATGGTATAGTCATCGTCATCATCATCATCATAGTAGATAATAGGACGATTCCAATTTGAAGTATTAATATACTCTGCCAACTCCTCGTGAATATTTTGCACATCATCATGAAGTTTACGAAATAACTCTAGAATACCCTCCGGTTGATATTGCTTGTCTTCAAAAGCACACTCAATTTCAGAAATTGTCTCCCATGCTAATGATATAACCTTTGGCGTTTCATAAAAAAAATCGTTTAAACTTTCCTAAGAAAGTTTGCACAGAGTTAATTAGGTTTCTTTGATCTTGCAAAAATTCCAAACTTGTTTCTTCTTGAGGAGGTTGATGAACGACGGAATACTGCATGGGTTGGGTATTAATGTTAGCCGCCCGTTCCTCTGCTAGCAATTCAGCACAAGTTTTCTCACGAATCGGTTGATGAATGACGGGAAATTGTAGGGGTTCAAATTGGTCAAAACCGGAATAATTATAATCATAACACGGATTAGGTTCGTAATAATTCATCGGTTGACATTGAAAAGACTTGTGAGGACCCCCACAATCTTTACAACAAGGATATTATTGTGGAAAACTCGGTGAATTTTGTGAAAATAATCAAAGTTTTGATTAAAGGACGAGGTCCTGATTGTAGACAAAAACGGGACTTGAGGATGGATAATCGTAACCATGATGGGACATCGTTCCTACATATCACACAAGAGTATGACATGTATGGGGTTGTAGGAGGTGGGTTAAAAATGTTAGGAGAATCATTGACAAAATTAGGAGTGGAATCATAAGTGAATGAATTTCCATCTCCAGAATAGCATGTTAGATCGAAACATGGCAAAGTTTGTGGGAGCTCATCAACGGTTTGATTGTTGCATGGTTCCGGATTAGAGATAATCGGAACTTTCGGTGGACAATTATAGCCATAATGAGCACTGTTCCCACAAGGCTCGCAAGTACATCGTTGATAAAAAAGATAACTCTAACAAACACCACACTCTAACACAATTGTTGTCAATATGTGAGGACTTTGCGAGAGAATTTCATCGGTGGTCCTTTTGACAACAAGAAAAGAAAAAAAAAAACACATTACAAAACAAAAAACAAAATGGCTCTTGAGGAGCCATTAACAATGTTGGTATTGTCATTGAGTGACTCGAAGTATCTTGAAGGGTCTTGGAAAATTCATTTCAACACAATATGAAAACAAATCTTCCTATAATTCTTTCGTAACAGAGCAACATCCTCGACAAAACCAGACATCAACCGGTTACCACACCTTGCACATTCTAAGGGTTCGTGAGACGATCGTTGTGTTTTTATTAGGATCGACGAACGATCTTACTACGAGACCCCCTTTAGAACAACAATAGTTTTGTAGTGTAACAAAGCTCCACTAGACGATCATTCTTTAACGTTGTAAAAGGGGACTTAAAGATAGACGATGACGCATAAGAATAAAATAGAGTGATAAGAAGAAGAATTAAATGACAAAGAGGTTAAAGGAGATTATTTTTGGATTTTTGAGTTTTTTAACATCATATTTATTAACGGACAAAAACAGAATTGAATAAGTTCACACCGAATGCGATAATCAACTGCTTTACGGTAGCTCCTTTAAAAGAAAAACTCACAAAAGAGCGGAGGAAGCGTGAAAGCGCGAAGATCTTTAAAAACCTTCTCCTTTCGGTCGTAGTTCTCGGAACAACCCTCCTTATACCTCTCTTATAGTTTGTTAATCAATTAAAGGCGAGCCGTACTTCACAAGTGACACAAATGCAAGTTTTAAATCTTTTGTTGTTTTTAAATACTTTAGGAAAAGTATTTATGATTATTTGATAATATATTCACAAAAATCGAGAAAATAAAATATTTTTGTATTTTTATATTTTTATAACAAGAAAATAACTTCACGAGGAAGGGTCTTCAAGGCACAACAAACTTCAACTCGATAATCGTCTCACGGCCTCCCCGACAGCGGCGCCAAAAATTGATTCCTTCGAAACTACACCCTTTTTTTATATAAATATAATATATACTATAAATATATAATATATAAGGGTAATCTCAAAATATCAATAATAATAAGTATTCCGTGAGGCTTTTAAAAGGTAATTACTTTTATCCAAAGCAAAAAACCTAAAAAAAGCTACCCGGGTCGTTTCTCGTCGAGGCGTGAATTTGAAAATCGAGTTTGGTTTGTGAACAATGCTTGAATAATCAAAGATTGGACTGGTTTTCTATTTCTACAAATATAATGCACAAACAAGTAAAAGAAACCCTAAAACGAAAGCAACTTAAGCTAAAACCTAACAACGGGAACGTAAAAACGCGTCTTAAAACCTAATTTATCAAAATTTAATCCTAAAATGATTTTTTAACTTTTTATAAATCCTAAGTGACTAAAATGTTTTGAGGTATTTGGTTTTAGAGCATATAATATTGCGTGAGGACACGGCAATCACTTAGTTTGGGGAATTTTGATATGTGAGAAATCACATATCCTTTTTAAATCCAAAATGGCCCTAAAAATGAACAAATTGTGCAAATTATGCTTGTATATTGCTTGTTCTGTCATTTGTGATGTGTAGGTACGGATAATGCAAAAATCACAAGAAAACGGTCAAAACCGGACAAACACGGACACGGGAACGGATAGAGTGCACAAGAGCCGGAAGTTTCTAGCAAAAGGTCATCAAAAGTCAACCCTTGGTCAACCATTGGTCAACTCACAAAAGACAAAATTCTCAAAATACCCAATTAGCCCTCATTGTTAAACAAAATTCATAAATGGTCCTTGAATGACTAACACCGTTAGTCCTTTTTATATAAAAGGATAACGGTTGTTATCTTCTTAAGTATAACTCGAGCCCAAAAGATATACCATGGCCCAATCCTTTTTACCCGGGCCCAAATCCACTCAGTCAAACAAAGTTATAAAAAGAAAAGAAAAGGGCGCGGGAAATACCGTTTTACTGTTCATCGTCGTTCTCCTCCATTTACCCTGTCAAAAACAAAGGGTAAAATGCAATTGACTATGTGGAACAAAGATTCAAGTACCAAGTAATGAGTCAGCATCAAAAATCGTCATCAAAGCTCTCTCATTGGCTATAATTGTCAAGGGAATGTCACGTGGGATCCAAAGAAACACACTCAAAATGGGAATTTATACTAAAAACAAGCCAAAAGAAGCACAAGGCCTCTGACACAAGGAATGCCACGCTGGCAATCCGTGTGCTCACTTAATGATCCAACGGTGAAGATTGAAGAGCCAATGATTGCAAGGAATGAAGGGTGATGATCAAGACCAAGGGGAACGCGTTCACAAGGCCTAGAAGCATCCATTCTCTCCTATAAATACAGGACCTCCTTCACTCACAAGGGGAGTATCTAGTGTAGCTTAGTGTAGACGTATTTTAGTAATTTTTAGCTTAAATGTCATTTTAATTCTTGTAATTTCCTTTTAAAAAGCATTGTAATTCATATTTCAGTAATAAAATTATAGTTCACTTCTAAACTTGTGATTTGATTTGCTTTTGCTTAATATGCAAAATGGTTTAAATAAGCTCTCAACTGTTCAATAAGCTTTTAATAATCTGTCATAAGCTAGCTACACTCTCATTTAGGCTTTTAAAGCTTAAATGAGCTTATTATCTCTCAAAATCTCCAATCAAATTACCTCAGCTAATTTTGGAAGGGAAACCAGTCATGGAAGGGTTTCCAAGACAATACTAGCTTATCTAAGATAAGCTAGAGCTTGTTGATGGCTCATTTAAGCATTTGATTAAGCCTTGTTTAGAGCAAAGGCTATTGTAAGTTCCCTTTTAAATTTTCATAGCTTAATATTGCATTCTAGCTTAATCTGCTTATTAATTGCTTATATTTGCTTATTGTTGTTTCAATTAGCTTATCTCTGCTTATATTTGTTGTTTAATGCTTAATATGTTCATAAGTTAGCTTAGATCTTAGTTTACTTGTTATGTAATAAAAACTATAAAAAATTCAAAAATAGTAGCATAGTATCTTAGCTTATTGTTTTAGCTTATTTGTTTGTTTAATCATGTTCATTAGGTTGGTTATAAGCTGTCTAGTATCTGGTCATTAAGATTTGTGCTTTAAACCTCAAAACTATAAGCTGAGAATGGATTTTTACATTTTAAAGAGGTGTTTGGCATAGCAGTACTAACTGAGAGTTAGTACTGCTAAGAGCCTTTTGCTCTTTTAAATTGATTTAAAACCTTATTTTAAGGCTTATAGTTAGAGGATTTAGGGTAATATTAAGTTTAATCTAGTCTTTATCAAGTTTACTAGTTGTTGATTTGAATCTGTTATAAATAATTTAGTTTAGAATGCATTTTAAGCTTAAATCTGTTCTAAGTGTTTATATTGCTTCATTTGCTCTTAGTTAAGTATACTTTAGGTGTTAGAATAGAAATTAGTAACATGCATTTGTTAGTATTAAGAGTTGGTCATTTATTGTGCAAAGTGCATCAGTAGCAAAAAAGAGTAAGTAGCCTTTTTAAATCTAAATTTTTCAGATGGTTAATGTAGTTATTATGTCTTAATTTTCAAGTTTCAAGTAGATTTTAGGTCATTGTCAATCTGCTTTAGCTTATTTTGTGCTTAAAAGATCATTTACTTATCTGTTTTTAGCTTAAAATTTTGCCATTTGTCTTTTCAAAACCATAAGTTCACTCAATATGTATTGAGTTAATAAGCAGTTTTCATTTAGACTTTTCATTGTTCATTTAAATTTCAAAATGTTTTTCAGTTATTGTTTTAAGTAGAATTTTAGGTACTCTTTTTAGTGTAATAAGCCAAAAGTTCATAAGGATCTTATAGTTTATTGAAAAATAAGCTTAAAAATTGCCTTATGGATTGTTTGGGTTAATAGTTTTCACCAAGTGCTTATTTGAGATTACTAGCTTATAGCCATTAGCTTTTGCTCATTTTTATTTTAACTAAGCTTATTAGATTAGAATTAACTAGTTTTTAGCTTATTAGAATTAGAATTGAGCTTATTTTAGCTTATTATAGAAAAATCAAAAACAACTTAAGTAGTTTTTTAATTTAGCTTTTTCTCTGCTTATTTTTTTTCAAAATGTCTTATCTCTGCTATTTTAAGTAGTTTTTAGGATAAGCTTTAAGTAGGTGTAGGGCTTATTGTCATAATATTCTGTTTGAGTGCTTAAAAATAAGCACTAAAGTGCCTGTTATTTGTTTTGGTATGCAGTTTCATCATAAGTGTTATTTTGATCATTTCAGCTTATAGCTTTAGCTCTTGCTTATTTTTTTAGCTCAGGTTAGCTTATTAGGTTAGTAATAAGTAGCTTATAGCTTATTTGGTTTTAGCTTTAGCTTATCTCAGTATTTAGCTTAGTTAGTTTTGTCAAAAAGTCATAAATCATGCAAAGTGAGTTATGTCTGTTTAAATAAGCTCTTTTCAGCTTATTTAGTGGTTTTCTAGAAAGTTGTTTTCACAAAAAAGTTTTCTTATAAGCTGTTTTAAAATTTTGCTTTTAAAAAGTTTTTCTAAAAAAATAAAAAGGGAAGAGGGGAAGTCCAGGGTGAGCAAGGCTCGAACCCTGGACCTCTACCCTCCTCAACCTTTATAGCAACACAACACCACACACACTCACCACTGCACCCTTAGGACTTTTACGTCCAAGGGTGCATCTTTAATCCTTTTAAGCCCTTTTTGAATTTTTTTCCTACAAGCACTCTGAGTATGTTGGTTGAGGCTTATTAGCTAAGTCGTTTAGCTATTTTCTAGCCATATTTTTTCTGCAACCTAGCATCCTTAGCTACTTTAGAAAAATTTTCTAGAATTTTTTAAGTAAGTTTAGTACTTTTAATCATTTATTTTCATTAAAAACTTTAAAAAGTCATAAAAATTAGAAAAATAATAAAAAAATAATTTTCTTTTTCTAAAAATTTTCTTTTGTCATTTAGGATTTATAAAAAATAAATTTTCTTCCGTAGGGTTAATATTTTGAAAATTCACTTTTTAAAGAACGAGATTCGATCCCTGTTTTTGTTTTCTTCATTTTTAAGCTTTAACCACTCTCGTTTTGAAATTTCCTTAGCATTTTCTTTTGAATAGTCATTTAGGATTAGAAAAAGTTTAGAAAAGCATTTATGATTTAATTTTAGTGTTCTTGCTTATTTGTCACGTTTTCTTTAATCACCGTTATTCGTTTTAAATTACTCAAGTCGTTAATTTTTCTCGCTTGCTTTAATTTTTTTAATTGGGGTAAGACATAGAAAATTAATCCAAAAGTTTGAATCCAATTCAAGTCATTGTCTAAATAACAAACGAGGTCTCAATTTCATAAGTCTTTGGGAAAACGACCCGGTAATCACTTACCGGTTAAACGTGTATTATTTTTGTAAGATTTTCCTTCTACCTTTGTCCTCAAGGGTAGTTTTGGAATTTTCTATACTTCGGATATTATTACGCGTGTTAAAATATTACATCAAGTTTTTGGCGCCGCTGCCGGGAATTTTTGATTAAGATTCCTTCGTTTGCAGTTTGTCTATCGTGATTTGGAGAACCTTTCGTCTTCAAAAGTTACGCTTTTGAGAAAATCAAAAAAATATAAAAAAATTAAAAATATATAAAAAGTAAAAAAAAATTTTTCTTTCTTTTTTAGTATAAGTAAAAGTTAAATAAATAAGAAAAATACAAAAATATTTGCTCTTCCGGATTTTTTGATTTTTCTTGTGAATTCGTGAATATAAAAAAAAAATTACAAAGTTGGTAAAAGAACACCAACAAATAATACTTTCAATTGAAGTATTACCCATCAATAAGTTCCCGAACCAAAGATTCAAAAAAAAAATTACCGTTTGTGTCACTTACGAAAAAGGCGCACCTCTTTTGTAAAATTTATTTTACTTAAGAGAGTTACCCTAAGTTTGTTGATTATTCGGTAAACAAAAATATTTCCTTTTATCATTTCATTTTGTTTAGCGCATGCGCACTAGAAATTCTAATTTTCCAAATAATTCAAACGTAACCATTCCGAGACGTCGAAATAGAGGACGTGCCCCAAACATAGTCTGAACTCGAGCTTTGTACTATCGTTAAAGTTGCACCAATGGCAGAATGTACAATGGAAGAGCTACTCTGTGCACCACTGAAGGATATGGATGAAGCAATCGTTTTACTGGAAATATATGCGATCAATTTTGAGATTAGAGACTAATTTGTTACACAATGGTTCAAGCTAGACCCGTTTCACGTTTAGAGAACGGAAAATCCTCACGCTCGTATTAATAGTTTCAAAAGGAATTACCTCGACTCTATCGGATTTTAGGAATGTACCAACGATGTGATTAACTAATTATAATTCCCTATTCACTCGAGGGCCGCTAAAACTTGTACGGGAAAGAACCTCCTAATTCAATTTTGACTTGGGAGGATCTCGTTACCAAATTCGTGAATCAATTTTTCCCTCCCTCGAAAACGACTCACATAAAGAATAAAATCTCTCTATTTACCCAGAAAATTCAATGAGACTTTAGTTGAAGCGTGGGAACGATTTAGGAAATGCTTATAGCTTTGTCCCCACCAATGATTACTGAGGTAACACAAGTTATACCGTTACAACCGATTTAAACAACAACGATCAAGATCCTTAAATGCCGCGTGCTGGTGGAAATCTTTTTGAGTAAAACGACTATAGAGGCATTGATATAATTGTGAGAATAAATCAAAAGTGCGTATATTCACGAAACCAACAAATGCTTCAGGAAAATACGAACTTCTAGGGTAAAGTGTTAGTAAAACGATGAAAAATTGATAAGCATTCATACCCAGTTTCGACCTTATTGAGAATTGTTTCTAAAAAAAGTTGTCACCGCTCCGGTTAAAGCGGTTGAGGAAACTTCGTATACTTGTTATAGTCCATTCTTGGGTACAATGCCGAATACCTTAACAATCAAGCTAGTGTATGTGTGGCAACGGGTTCCTTACAATCTGAGTTAGCACCTCATAGAACTGTGTTAGAAATCAAATTGCACCACCATGATTTTGCTCGGTGTAAAACCAACTGGTCAAAATAGTTTAATCAAAATCAAGGTCATGGAATAATTTTTAATCGGGAATAATTTTCATGGTAATCAGGTTGTTCAAGTTCAAAATAATCTGCTCGAAATTTACAAAATCAAGATTTTAAAACCAACCGATCATTGCCTAATAATCAAGTTCAACAAGAGTTTTCAAATGATTTTTCAAGTTACAAGAGAACTAATGATCAAATAATGAGAAACATGCAAAATCAAATCAACTCGTTGAAAGGAGAAGTTAAGAATGAAATTCAAAACACGATGAAGACTCAACAAGCCGTCATGATGAATCAACAAACTACTTTTCAAAATAATTTGCAAAACATGATAGGTGGATTGTTTCAAAACCATGCCTCAACTTCGGGTACTCTTCCGAGTAATACCATTCCAAACCCGAAGGGTGAGATGAAAGCGATCACTACTCGAAGTGGTGTTGCTTACGAGGGACCCTCGATTCCTACTAATCCTTCTCCTAAAAAGGTAGTGGAACGAGAAACCGAGAAGACAACGGATAAGGAGCAATCTAATTTCCAAGGAAGTACCGCTCAAATCCCACCTCCGGTTACCCCCATTCCAACTCTGGAACCCGATGTTCCGAAGAATTTACCTAAGCCAAATATTCCATATCCTTCACGACGTAATGATCAAAAATCCCGTGACAAAGCTTCGAATCAAATGGAGAAGATCTTCCAAATCATTCAAGATTTGCGCTTCGACATAAGTTTCGCGGATGCTTTACTTTTGATGCCAAGATTTGCTCCTACGATTAAGAGTTTGCTCATGAATAAGGAAAAGTTGCTTGAGTTAGCTAAGATACCGTTGAACGAGAATTGCTCGGCGATGCTCCTCAAAAAGCTTCCCGAAAAGCTTGGAGATCCCGGCAAGTTTCTTATTCCATGTGATTTCCCGGGAATGGATGTATGTCACGCCTTGGCCGATCTTGGCGCGAGCATAAATCTTATGCCCCTTTCTATTTGGAAAAAGCTTTCTTTACCCGAACTTACACCAACTCGGATGACTTTAGAGCTGGCAGATCGATCAATTACTCATCCTAAAGGAGTCGCTGAAGACGTTTTTGTCAAAGTTGGGAGTTTTCATTTTCCTACCGATTTTGTTGTTGTTGATTTTGAAGCCGATCCTCGAGTACCTCTCATTTTAGGAAGATCCTTTTTGAGGACCGGTCGAGCTTTAATTGATGTGTATGAAGGAGAGCTTATTTTAAGGGACGGAAATGAACAAATAATTTTTCATGTCAATGGCACCACAAAACATCCTCAAAAGCCCGCTCTAGTTTGCTTGCCTCCATCGGAAGATGACAACGATGAAAAGGAAAAGCAGGAAGTGAAGAATCTCGCAGAGTCGACAGTTAAACGCCAAACTCGTATTACACCTTGTTTGAAGAATTTTAAAGTTATTTGCAAGGAGAGCATTTTTCATTCAAACAAAACACCTCAAGTTTCTTCGGTTTTTGCAATCACATCCACCTTACCATCTATTGAGTCCAAGGATTCTCTCATAATGAGGCACGAGCACCTTAGTACTTTTAGTGCTGAGGAAATTGTTCCAATCCCAAGAGAATCCGAGGATACATCCAGGAGTGATAGTAAGAACGTTTTACCTTCATGTGATGATTTCTCTTCCATCAACGTTCCACGTGATGATTCCGTGACTTTCTCTAACCCTATTTTCGAATTTGATGTCAATTTCAACTCTAGTGACATAAACCCTCTTTTTGATGAAGTGTTAGAGGACATCGAGTGCAAGGATTCTTATGATTCTAACCTTGATGAGTCGACTTTCCTAGTCACACATCTTTCTGATTATAATAAGGATGAGTGTCTCGCTCCAGGAGATGACATTGAGATTCTACTTCACCATGATCTGTCTACTCCTATG